>BLBF01000062.1:923268-953871 GCA_015471245.1 Laticauda colubrina | reverse complement strand
ATATATATATATATATATATATATATATATATATATATGTTTTTTTAAGCTTTCGCGGGTACTCACATGTGTGCTGTTTAGCTTCCCTCGGGTATTATCCCACGTCATTGTAGTGTTGTTAAAGTTGTAGCAACGTTTCAGCAGAATCTCATCTGCCATCATCAGGCTTCTGTATGGATGTGTGTCTCACAGCTTTTGGTTTCAAATTCGAGGCTGGTCCATTTTGATTGGCTAGGAGCCTGGGTCTGTGTTCACTGGACTTGGAGTTTGATTGATTGGTGTTTCTGCACTGAAAGCCTCCAACACAAGAACAGAGTGTTGCCAGCCAATCAAAGCCACAAAACAGACAGAAGAAACCAGAAACACCAATCAATCACACTCCAAGTCCAGTGAACACAGACCCAGGCTCCTAGCCTAGTATATATATATACTACTCTGATATAATTTTAGATATAAATCAGTGTTTATATTATTTAATATAGACTACATTTTGAATTTTATATATTAAATACTAGTTATTTTACAGGTGAAATTCAAAAAATTAGAATATCATGCAAAAGTTCATTTATTTAAGTAATGCAACTTAAAAGGTGAAACTAATATATGAGATAGACTCATTATATGCAAAGCAAGATAGTTCAAGCCATGATTTGTCATAATTGTGATGTTTACGGCTTACAGCTCATGAAAACCCCAAATCCACAATCTCAGAAAATTAGAATATTACATGCAATCAATAAAACAAGGATTGTACATAGAACAATATAGGACCTCTGAAAGTATAAACATGCATATGTATGTACTCAGTACTTGGTTTGAACCTTTTTGCAGCAATTACTGCTTCAATGCGGTGTGGCATGGAAGCTATCAGCCTGCGGCACTGCTGAGGTGTTATAGAAGACCAGGATGCTTTAATAGCGGCCTTCAGCACTTCTGCATTGTTCGGTCTCATGTCTCTCATCTTTCGCTTGGCAAATGCCCCATAGATTCTCTATTGGGGTTCAGGTCATACGAGTTTGCTGGCCAATCAAGCACAGTAATCCCACAATCACAGAACCAGGTTTTGGTGCTTTTGGCAGTGTGGGCAGGTGCCAAGTCCTGCTGGAAAATGAAGTCAGCATCCCCATAAAGCTCGTCTGCAGAGGAAGCATGAAGTGCTCCAAAATTTCCTGGTAGATGGCTGTGTTGACCCTGGACTTAATGAAGCAAAATGGACCAACACCAGCAGATGACATGGCTCCCCAAATCAACACAGACTGGAAACTTCACACTTGACTTCAAGCATCTTGCAGTATGTGCCTCTCCATTCTTCCTCCAGACTCTGGGTCCTTGGTTTCCAAATGAGATGCAAAAGTTGCTCTCATCAGAAAAGAGGACTCTGGATCACTGAGCAACAGACCAGGTCTGTTTTACTTTTGCCCAGGAAAGACGCTTCTGACATTGTTTGTTATTCAGGAGTGGCTTGACAAAGAGGAATGTGACATTTGAAGCCCATGTCCAGGATCCATCTATGTGTGGTGGCTTTTGATGTGGTGGCTCTTGACTCCAGCTCAGTCCACTCCTTGTGATAGTCCCCAAAACATTTGAATGGCCTTTTCCTGACAATCTTCTCCAGGCTGCTGTTATCCCTGCTGCTTGTCTACCTTTTTCTTCCACACTTTTCCCTCCACATAACTTTCTATTCGTGAGCTTTGATACAGCACTTTGGGAACATCCAACTTCCTTTGCAATTATGTTTTGAGGCTTTCCCTCCTTGTGGAGGGTGTCAGTGATGGTTTTCTGCACAACTGTCAGGTCAGCAGTCTTTCCCATGATTGTGATTCCTACTGAATCAGACAGACCATTTAAAAGCTCAGGAACCTTTTGCAGGTGTTATGGCTTCATAAGCTGATTAGAGTGGGGCACTTTGAGCCTAGAATATTGAACCTTTTCACAATATTCTAATTTTCTGAGATTGTGGATTTGGGGTTTTCATGAGCTGTAAGCCATAATTATCTCAATTATGACACATCACTGCTTGAACTATCTTGCTTTGCATGTATCTCATATAAAGTAACGGTGGCTGGTTTCTTTTACTGCAACCAGCATTTCTTATTTCTTAGCAAGGTCTATCAGAAAAGTTTGTCTTTTTATTCAGGGAACAGAAGATTCTGCCAGAATGTAATGATGAATTACTGTGTGAACAGTTAGTTAGTTTAATTTATAAAAACAGAACTTATACATTTAAATTCAGCCTACCAATTCAGACCATTTGGTTCACAGAGTCTCCAGTGATATTCTTCTTCTATATATTAGCCTTCACAAGTAGGGCTTACAGCTTTACAAAAACAAAAAAGGGACTTTGACTCCTGCATTAGAAACCAATGAATTTTATGAGGATGTAGGGATTTTGAGGAGGAGTGAAATCTCCAAAAGATCCATACTCTGCCATCCTATCTGCTTGGACTGGTGAGAGGGATGGATCTACATTCTGAATCAGTTCTAGTTTTTCCCCGTTTGAGTCCGTTGCTTGCATATATCATTTCCATTTATTTCAATGTAACAAGTTCTGACTGGGCTGAAAATGTTACATTTTTTTGTCTGGATTATGGTGCAAAACAAATTGAAACATGTTCAAAGAAGGATTTCAGTGAATGATTTGAATGAAATCAAATAGGAGGTGTCTAAGGATTGTAGGCAGATCTTTTATGACGTGTTATTCAAGCCCTACAGCTAGTTGCTGTTTCTGGCTTTTCCTGCTTCAGTTAATTCCCAAGGAAAGGTTTCACGGGCAAAGTTCTGCTTCTATATCTAAGACTGCACTCCCAAATTTTGGCAGGAAATTGCACATTTCATCCCAATATTTATAGTGGAAAAAGGAGCCCTTTCACCTCTTAAACACATTCAATTCTCAAGACCTTTAGGGTCTTTTTTTGGCCCAAATTCAGTTAGAAAATGGTGATTTCAGGACTTTTTGAAATGTGGAAGTGAAGCAATAGCACTTAGACTTATATACAGCTTCACAATGCTTTACAGCCCTCGCTAAGTGGTTTACCCCCAACAATTTGAGTCCTCATTTTACCGACCTCAGAAGGATGGAAGGCTGAGTTAACCTTGAGCTGCTGAGACCTGAACTGCCAAACTGCTGGCAGCCAATGATCAGCAGAAGTAGCCTGCAATATTGCATTCTAACCACTGCGCCACCATGGCTCAGAGTATAAGCATAAGATCTCTGGTAACCATTCTCATCCTTGGAATTTTGAAAAAAAGGAAAGAAAATGAGGTATGAAGTGGTATATAAGTCTAAGTGCTATTGCTATTTTGGCACTGTTGGACTAGTGCAGTGTTTCTTAACCTTGGATTCAATTTGTGTGGACTTTAGCACCCAGAATTCCCCAGCCAGCTTAAGAAGTACACACAACTTAAATGTCAGGGATTAGAAAGACTGGTCAAGAGTGTTGGTTTTTGCATGAAGTTATTTATTGTTTGAATATGATTTAACCTTTGGGCTAATGAGCTGAGGAAATTAAGAGATAATGTGAAAGTGACATCCACAGCAGCAATTTTCAGCCATAGTGTTCTTGTTAGAGTTCTAGCCAAATGGAACACAGCATGAATGTTCACTAACAAATGAAAATATTTCCCAGAGAGAGGCTTGCTGGACAAGATGGTTAGATGTGTTAATTATTCTTTCCTGCCAGGGTTGCTATAACTGCCGATGAAGCGCCTATTTCCTGTCATAGCTGGAAAAATAATTTCTCAAAAATTTGTCACTGCTAAGCTATAAAATAGTTTGTGGTCATAAGCCATCTGGCAAGGTAACTGAGTTTCCAGACTGCACCCTTAAAACATAAAGACAGAATAATATACGGTATATTTAAAAAAAACAACACCCTATCATTTGCATAATATGCTGTTTCAGACTAAAAGAGGGGGGAAAGGATCATAAAAACCAGGTGATTGTCTGGCGCTGCTTGTGACTGCTTGCTTTTCTAGTACATGTAGTTCTTTCCCAGCACACCACACCTAGAATATGATCTCCCTTACATAATTAGCAATGATATTAAACTAATCACTGCTTTCAAGATGACAACCACACTGCAAGTGAAAGCCTCGGATTTCAGCCCAGGTGGGCCCTGCCTGGTTATACCGTGAAAAGCAGGAAGAGGGAGGGGGGTTCCACTCCTTTACTGGCTTACTCAGTTGAACTATTTCTCAGCAGTTTCAGTAAATTCCTGTTGCTTCTTACAGTATGTCAGAGTGGGATAGGTGTTGCAAGAGCTCGCTTCGGTTATCTGCTAATTTTGTAATGAAGGAAATGAACATAATGAGTTGAGGGTGAAATAATGAAGTTGAAAACAGTGAAATGCAGCTGTAGAAAGTTAGCACCCATCTCTTTCCTAGAAGAATGAAATATTCTAGAAAATATTAGAAAGGCAGAATATTATATTTCACTGGATAAGAATAGTAGAAACATGTTTTTAAATACAAAGTAGCTTCCTGCAGCTCCCTGTCCCCAGCAGATATTTGGTACACAAAACACTGGTTCAGCTGTTCTGCAAAACAAAAGACTTTTAGGGCCAGGATGATGGAATTATCCTTGATTGCAAAGCCATTCAGCCACAATAGAAACTGCCCTTCATTGCATCACCCAGCAAGATTCCACCAAGCCTGGGCACAGACAGCCTACAAAGTTAGTTATGACCCCCGCATACTCTTCTGGGAGTCTGACAACAACAATAGAATACATTTCTTGCACAGGAACAGGAAGCTCAAGGGCAAGGCCCAAGAGAGGGTATAAATACCTCTCTCTCCTCCATGTGTTCAGCTGCCCAGCATTTAAAACCCATGTGGTCCTGTCCATCAATAAACTATCTTTCCAATCAGCCTTCATATTTCCAGTGTCTTTTTCCCCACATATTTCTTCCAACACAGCTTGGGGTAGTGGTGCTGGAAAAGCAGCCCATAAAACTCAGCCAGTGAACTGGGGAAAAGCAGCTGGAAATGGAGTGATTTTTTTTAAAGGATACTAACAGCTATCTATTGGATTCAATTTCATCTTGAAGACCAAATAACTGCAGAAACAAGATTTTAAATAATATTGTAAAAAGATTATTACAATTAATTTGGAATTTTAAAAAACAATTTAAAAAGTGTTCACTTTTAGTCTTTGCAGAAGAAGCTGAGCAATTCTGTTGACTAAGTGGTTGAACATATGCCTCCCAGAGATTTCATAAAGTAATAAACTAACGATAAAATTGCAAGTTTATACATGCTCAGGCTTTTGTATTTGGGTGCAGGGTTTAAACTTTTAAATGTATTTCTTTTAAAAAGCCATTGTATTATGAAATCAAAAATTAATGACCACTGATTAATTTTTAAAAAGTGTTTATAAGGATTCAAACATTCCATGTCTGGATTTTTAAGAGGTTTCATCTTTGAAAAGTTCTTAATGAAAATCATTAATCACCGCATGAAGAGGGAATCTTATGGATAAAAACTATCTGCTGTTTAATAATAGCAAAGAGCAGATTAAATAAACCCTTTTCAGAATACACAGAAGTAAAAAGTCATTCAGAGTTCTGGCTGGCAATAAGTATTATTTAACTATTTCTTAAATTATGTGAATGTAATAATAAACAATAAAATAGATTTGTAGATTATACCAAGGGGTAAAATGTTTAATTGTCTTCTGAAAAGTTATTAGAACAATTATTTAAATAAGTGACTTGTTCTTTTGATGAAAGAAACAGAGCTTGATTTGTGTTGACATGTCTAGTATATGACAGTGGATGTGAATATTTTACTTCCTGCAATAACACAGCAATATTATTTGCAACTTACAACATTTTGGTTTGCTGTCTTAGGACTTCCTTGTCAAGCAGTTGTTATTTGATTTTGATTTTGTTGCTCTCATTTAATCTTAATTATATTTGAATTTTAATATGCTACAGTACATTGCATATTTGAAAGGTGATTTATATCTGTTCACCAGGGGTGAGATTCAACTGGTGTTACTACTGGTTTGGTGACTATGTTTTGCACGCACACATGCTTGATGTGCGTGTAAAAATCCTGAAGCTGTGCCGCCCAGACAGCTAAAAAGCACTGCATGCAAGTGCAGTGTTTGAAAAGCCACTTTTTCACTGGTTTTTTTTCACACTCAGCTGTGCCACGCAAAGCAGCTGAGGTTGAAATAGCAGGAAATAAAGGTCAGGTAAGAGCCTGGGCAGGCGGATGGGCCAAACAGCAGGAAATACAGAACCGGTTCGGTGTTTGCTGCTCTTCAGAGCTACCGGTTCTATAGAGGCAGGCAGAACTGGTAGAATCCTACCCCTGCTGTTCACAGTTACTTTCAGAACAAACTCTATTTCTGCAATTTATTTCATTTTTTTCTTAAAAGTATTTGTTCTTGTCTTAGTACAAAACATGTATTTAATTAAGCCAGATGTTTAGATAAAATAACTGAGGCTTAATGAAAGTAACATCTTTGCTTTCAAGTTGCTTAAATGGCTACATTCTCCACTCCATAATAATATTCTATTAGATCACTTACTTTGAAATGTGATTGTAAGCATTGTCAGCATTTGGGTATTTTTCTGATGGAGGAACAGAGGATTTTCACCTAAGCAATATATAGAGGAATATATAGAGGATGTTTCACTTCATATCTCTAGCACTACTTTAAGAATGTTGAAATTTGTTAAATGTGCATTTGTTTTTCTTTTGAGTTTAGTGAAGAAAACCCACTAGAAATCTTCCCTCTTCATTCTGATGGTACCATTGGCTTCTGCAGTTAACAAATAATTCCTGAATAGATTGTTCTATGAGAAATTGAATTGGGAAAACATCAGAGGCTCCTTAAATCCAAAAGCTCCCATTTATTGTGTGTATTTCATTATGGTTGCCTGTTCTAATCTTTTTAAATAAGTTTTTGTTTGGAGATAACCAATTTTGCTTTATCTCTAGGTTAGATTGCTGCAAGTGCAAAGATACAGTGGATTAATTCATCTTCAGAAGAAGCCAACTGCCTTATTTCTCTGCATGAGCTATGTTTAATTGCTAGTTAAAAGTTACATCCCTAAAAGAGAAACAACTTATGGCTGAATTCCCCTGAAGACAGATAACCTGTATCTTTATTCAAATGTGTTCGAGGAGTAGGTTCTCCTAATATATGGGGGAAGGGATGGAGGGAGAAATTTTGGCTCACCTGAAAATGTTTGGATGTAATTAATATGAAGTTCCCTGTATGACATTTTCCCAAGCTCAATACAATTCCCTGACTTTTCCTAAGCCACATGTATAACCTCCTATTAATTCAGAAATGGACTGTACTTTTTATAAAAGGCAACTGGAACCAGGGAATCTAATCTAATTTAAATCAGGATCAGGCAATCTGACATTTGAAATTGTGCTACTATTTTGCGAGCACTTCTCCAAATAACTACCCTGGTGCTGCCATTTTGGGCCTATTCTCCCACAATATAAAAATTTATTAACAGACCATCATTTGCAGTTCCTCTCTGCTCCCCTTCAGTTTTTGTGGGGGAGTTTCTTTTCTTATATGTGTATATATAAAAACTACATAGCATGAAGACAGGTGAGGCAGGGAGACTGGAGTATTTTGGACCATTATCTGAATCAAAGTAAGCAGACTATTCCCACTCAAAAGGTTTGGCCGACTGATGCTAAAAGGGGTGTGGAACAGGAAGCAGAAGGTGATGAAAATAAGAACACCTACAATGCTGTTTGGAAATCTTAAGGACATTGATTTAACACCATCATCCTAATGGTGCTATTTGGGATTTAGAAGAATTGGATGGAGATGCTGAATTGCAGTTTAGACTTGACAGAAAGTAGGGAATGCCTTCTGGTAATGAACAAGTTGAAATCTCATGACTAAATGAATTGCATCCTAGTGCATTAACAGCCAGTGCTTCAGGTAGAATATCTGTCCTTTATATTGAAGTAATATTTGTTAGATTAGTTGAGTTAACTGGAGTTTGTTGGCATGCCTAACCTGTTATGAGAAATGAGAAACAGAAGTTGCAATTAAATTTTCTGGGAGAAACAAAAACAAGAAGAAAACTCACAAAATATAATAAAAAGGAGATGACAAAGTAGTCAAGAGTTCCTATCTTTAAAAAAAGAAGATCTTGTAAGCTAGTATGTACCAGTCAATCTGATACTGAAACTTGAGGATTAGGATGTTTGGTTTGGCAACAATATGCATGGAAAAGGTTTTGGAACTCAGCTGATCACCAGCTGAATGAGGCAGCAATGTAATGGGCTATTCAAAAGGCAAGCTGTAAGTGCAATATTAGGCTACATTAAAAACTAAACATTCAACAATTAAAATATTCTGCACTGAATGTAATTACAACTTAATTGCTGCATCCAATTCTGGGCTCTACATTTACAAAAGCTTTGTAAGAAATTGCACTAGATCCACCAAGCCATGCCCACGGAACCGGTAGTAAAAAAAATTGAATCCCACCACTGGCAGCAAGTGTGTAAGTTCTTGAATGGAACATAGAAAAAGAAAACTAAGGCATGTTCTATTCTACAAATCATGGAATAATGGTCAAGTTATAGTAAGGCAGATTCTAGTTAAGTTCTTTGAAAAACAATGAAAATATGCATTTGACAATGGAATCATCTGATGGTGAACTTCCTTTTCCTGAGTGAGAAACGTTTCTGCCAGTGATGACTTTTTTTTTGAAGTTGAAATACTGTAATTGTCTCCTTCCAGATCTATGATTCTGAGTCCTAAGAGGAAATTCCTTTACTTGACTGCATATCAGACCACAGTTTTGTAGGAAACTTTTAAAGAACAAATCCAATGAATTAGTTTACTGAATAAGTCACAATTACATATGGAACCAGCTTCTCCCATTCCACTCAATCAGGCAGGAAAGATATACTGCAGACGCTGTCAGTCAAAAGAATTTCAACTGGAAGAGTCTAGGAAGAGAGCCTTCTCTGCTGCTGCCTCATTATGGAACATCTTTTCCCCAGAGATGTGATGGGCGACCACACTCCTGGCCTTCCATAAAGGGGTCAAAACTTGGCTCTGCAACTTTGCATGGGGGAGATGACAAAAAAACATACAAGCCATAGTCCAGATAGATAGACAGACAGACAGACAGATATATAGACACAAGGGACTATATCAGTAGGTTCATGAAACATATTAAGCCAAAATCACATAAATTGTGCTATGACTTATGAATCCATCCATGAAATTGTATTTCATATTGAGTGTATGAAATCCTTCTGTAACGTATCATTAAATATAGTTTCAATTATATTATAAAATATACACCATCATTTATTAAACTAGGCCTCCTACCCTCTCCTCAGCCAGCACCTGTCATCTGTCTTGAAAGAGCAAAAGTTGTTCTTTACTGTTAAATTATGAAGTCCTTTGCTTCTACTACTGATCAGTAATTATGAGAAGAATTTGCATAAATATTGGTTGGTTCCTCATGGGTTTGGGGAATTTTAGTAGCATTATCTAATAATTTCCAGGATTGTGGTGCTGTAGATCTTGGATTAAAGAAGAAAGCTCAGTCTTTTCTTTCAAGTTGTTTATGCAAAGCTTTAAGATATATTTGCCCACAAACGTTGGGCTCCCTCTATCATGGTCACCTATAAACAGCTTTGGATATGAACTCTAAAATAATCTTTCAAGTCTAATTAATATATCGATTCTGGCAGCTTTTTTATTTTTATTTTCTTCATTTCCCATCTTTGTTTTTGGGACAGGCAAGTACTGCAGCTTTTCTTGGCAGCAATTGTGAAACAGCATCTCTTGGTTTTTTAGATTTTTAAGCTCTTAATTGTTTTTAAAAGCAGTGAATGATTACAATTCTTAATGACACAAGAAATATTTTCTAAAAAGTTGCTATTAAAAGTACACATTCACATGCAAGGATCAGACATATTCACTCTACCGCTTGTAATTTCAATAAGCAATATATCAGATATTCTATCTAGGGCTGTGAGATTTGGGCTGCAAAAACTGGATGACCACTATGCAAATGATTGCAGGAAAATTAAGAAAACACTAGGTGGTAGCAAAGAGGTTTCCTTGCTGCCTCAACTAGTCAGACTTTTTCCGCCCAGATATGGTAATTCTAAATATATGGAATATTATATATATTTTTCATTCTTATATTATTCCTATTCTAGATTTTTTACTAAAGCCAGGTCTAGTTAGTAATTGAGACCAGGGAATACTAGGGATGCAGACTCAAATGGGAATTTTGAAAAGAACATCCCAGAAAAAATAACAGCAGTCCACTTCATATTGTTCCATCATTGTTATTACAACACTAGAATATAGTGTATACCCTTATTATATAATTGTCCACTTTCATGGTAATGTTTTCATCACACCCTGTTAGTTATCCTGTAAGTATTCACAATATACTTATGCAGCTGTTTCCAGTAGTTTAAAAATCTCATTGCCCTATTTTCTACATTCTTTGACCTCCCGTCTCTCCCTCCTTTCATTCTGTGATAAGATTACCAGTTTTGCAACAGCCTCTTTGTGTTTTGCTATCCACGTTTTTGAGCTGTGTCTATTAAGCCATTGCTTTTCATGGAACTTAAAATTCCACTTGATATTTTTCTGGTTCAATATTTATTCAATGTACATGAACAAAGGCCTAAATTGGAATCAGTTTGAAAAATATTTTATTTCCAAGACAAAAAATATTCAACAATTTCTGGGATGATATACCTTCTTTTTCTATTAATCCTTGTGATGTTTCATTGCTATCTGCAGTTTTTAGGCCATACCACTGCTGTTGTCAGAATTTCATGCTTTCCTGCTGTTTGCATAAGCATTGTGATACAGGAAGACCATGTCTCCCCCAATTAGCTGTAAAGGAAACTGATGTGAACTGTTTTAAAAAATTTCTAAGAAATTATCCTGTGACTGAGCCCAGAATTAGCTAAACATAGCACCCACAACTCTTATAAGGATGAAACAAAGAAAATTAAGATGATTCTCATAGCCTTAACTTACCACTACTGCAGGAAAATAATGTATCTTTTGCTACAAAATGCATCAACAGCTACCAAATGCTAATGCAATTTTAAAATTTTAAGCAGCAATGTTTCAAGTTCAATTAAATTATATGCAGTAAAGGTTGAATTGAATATTGAATACAGGTATTAATTCACATGTGCATACACCTCTTAACTTTTGCAATATTCAAATGTATTATTTAGGAAATTGCACTGAAACAAACAATGGTTTATCTTGGAAATACAAGTTTAACAAATTATTATTATCATTAAATATTTAGTTAGATAAGCATCCAAAATCTGAAGATTGTGTTTTATGCACTTGGAATATTTTCTTCATCTGTGATATGAGAGATAATATTTTTTTCCTTTCATGCACAAATCAGTTAATAATAGTATCCTGTATGTAGCATGTCACTTTCCAATTCTTTTGGATGAAAATTGAAAATAAAATAAAAAGCAACAACAATTAAATCATAGTGTAGAAAGGAAATCAAACTTTCACTATTCAACATTTCCATCATCTCTTTCTCTACTCTTTCAGACAAATTCCAGGCAAAAGGTTAGAGATTATATTTAAACAGATTTAACCCCAAGGATGAAATTAGCAAGAAACATTTTTTGAAATTAACAGAAGGCGCCAGTCTTCTCAAATAGAGGAAATCTCTTCAGGATGACAGTGACTTCTCTTTCCCACGACAGATTTCCTCACTCACAAACAAAAGGCTCTTTATTATGAATTTCTTCATAACATTGTGACAGCCATGGACTTATCATGTCTTAGAATTAAGGCATCAGTCCATGGAATATCATCATACTGTCTTTTCCCCCCCCTCCCAAAATCAAAACTCAGGTTTCAGCAGAAAAACTTGTGGTTACATATTTTGGTATGCAGGTGGTATTCTTCATACAATTTCTTTGAATTTGGCATCCTATCAACCCAGAGCGTTATACTGCAGCGCTCAAAGCTTTGACACAATAAAGCAGAATTTGAAAGTACAACAAAGGAAACATTACTACGATGTGATCTTACACTTCATGAACCATCTGTTATGTAGATGTGGATTGTGGTGATTTCACCAGCTTATCCTATCCATCACAGTCCATATTTGGGGCCATGACACTTTAACCTTTTCTCTGAATTGAAGGAATACCATTATGGGCATCTGTTTGATTGAAATGAAAGCTGGAAAGGACTCTCAAAGATCTGCTTGAAGAAACAAAGCATAGGCTTCTTCTGACAGCTTTAAGAAACTTATCCTTTGTTGATATTAGTACTGCCTATGATGAATGGGATTGATACACACACACAAACACACACTTAAATTATGAAGATGGATACATTACTTTTTGTTATAACTGTCTTTTTGTTACAGGATTAGTGCTCTCCTGTTCAGATTTAGCTTAACTGTGTTGTAACAAACTTTTATTTGCTGTCTAATAGGATTGAAAAAGAAGTGGGATTTGGGTCATCCAAAAGGATGGCAGACGGCCATCCATGGACTTCTGCCATCTGGACAATCACTACAATAAAAAGCGACAAAGGCTGCAATCCAAAACACTGTAAAAAAGAAATCCAGTAGTACTTTTTTGTGGAAAGTGATTCTTTTATGAAGGCTTTAAAAAGTATCCATTAAGGAAGCATGTAATGATATTTTGTTTTTTAAACATACTATAAAAAGATCTATTAAAATATTATAGTTTCTTAACTTCTCCTTTGTTATATTCTTATATACAATATTTATAAACATTTAAAATATTCAGGTATTTTTAATACAGTACTGACACTCCCTAGCCTAGCTGTATTGCTAACTGGCTGAGTTTCTCATCAGCTACATATATTTGTTTGATGTTTCTATTGTTTTTACTGTTTTAAAATGTTTTTTTGTATTTTGATTGTGATATTTTTTTAACTGTGAGCTGCTCAGAATTATTGAGATGAAAATGAATGAATGAAATGAATGAATGGCTCTCCAGAGTTTTAGCAAAGAATTTGTTGAATATCTCTGCTGTTAAAAGCAAATATTCTAGCAAATTGTTATTTATAGGTAGTTCTAAAATTACAACAAAAATTGGAGCTGGAACTTCCATTGTTAAGTGATGTGATCATTAAGAGTTGTATCCCATTTTACAACCTTTTTTGCCATGGTTAAGAAAATCATGTGGTCATTAAACAGGTCTGGCCAGTCACTCTCTCAGCCCAATGCACCTCACAGGGTTGTGGGAAAAATAAGAGGCTGAAGGATTAGGCATGTTCACCAGTTTTTCTATATATCTTGTGCATATATGTATGGTGTGTAATAAGGCATAAGTAGCAACTGAATCAGAATAAACGTCTTCAGTTTGCAGTTTGAATGTACGTAACAAGTGCAGATGGAACATTTGCTGAGAATTCTGGAAATTTAATGCATGTTATTTGGAGAATGAGGGAAAACGGCAGTGCAAAAGTGCAACCAGTTTTATTTAGTACAAGGCTTAGAGACAGATTAGTTGATTTAATATAAAATACTAAGCTCTTGTAGATTAAAGGACTGATATGTGCCATCATCTTACATCTCCCTCTTCCCCTGCATTTGCACAGTATAGTCAACCAGTTTTCACAATACATGAGCCCAGTCACCAGAATATTAGTTTTAACTTTATATGCTTGAGGATGGAAGTGTGTGATTTTGGATCAAACACAAGGCAAAAACTGTGTATCCAATATTTATAGCTTTTAGCCATCAATTGTATAGACATTTTTAAATTGAAAAAAGACATACATATGATTGAATCAGGATCTTGCTCCTTAAGAAATTACTGGATCTAGCATTTCTGTTCTCATTTGACAAATAGCAATTAAATATCACTATCTTAAAATTCTTCCTTTGCATATCATATATATCCTGCCTTTATAGTATTTGTACCAGATTGTGCTTTACATAATCTTCCCTCTATTTTCCCATCAAGGTGAGGTGTGTGAGGCTGAAAGAGTATGACCACAATCATCTGACTTCTATGCTTAAGGGAGCTTAATTTTCCAATTTCTAATTCAGCACCTTAATTGTAAAATTACACAAGTCTCTGCACACACATACACATATGAAAATGTGTTTTGGATTGTGCATGGTACACATTTTTTGCAGATATGTTGTGGAAATCCAGCTCATGTGATAAATGTACAGTAATGTACAACTCAAAATTGAATTCAGAAAACAATTGCTGCATAAACACAGGTCAGAATGTTGAGTGAGACTCAGTATGTGTTTTTAACACATGGGAAATAATTTCAAAACACTGAGATTAAGATCAGCATGACTTCCAAAGATAAGGATTAGAAGCTGAGTGGCTCTCTATCTAAAAGTGAATCCTACCTTACTTTTTATTTCAAGGCTGTAATTTAGATATGGAAATACAAAGATGCTGCAAGAGTTCAGATCACAGACTATTCCTTTCTCAACAAATGGTGTCATAAGGTCTAGAATAGTTGCATTTGACTAATAAAAAAGACCAATGAAAATACTTGGCTTCTGAACAGAAAACTTGAAGGATTCCTGGAAAGATGGAATCCCGCTGCTTTCATAGAAATCCGGAATCCTTCACAGACTAACATTCCAAAGTTCCGGCTTTGAAATTGATTTTGAAAAGGCCTGTTTTCTGGCAGATCAAACAAGGAGAAAGGGTCATTTTAACTTATCCAAAGAGAAATTTAACCTGGATACAGAAGCAAGGGTAGCCTCATGACCACAATTGAGCCCAGCAATTATTGTTAAGCAAGACACTGAGTTTTCCCAATTTTAGGACAATTCTTGCCACAGTTGTTAAGTGAATCACTGCAGTCGTTAAATTAGTAACACACTTGTGAAATGAACTGCTTTCCCATTGATTTTGTCAGGTCGAAAAAGGGGAATCGCATGACACCAGGACAATGCAACCATCATAAATTACATGCCAACTACCCGAATTTTGATCACGTGATTATGGAGATACCACAACAGTTGTAGTGCAAAAAAAAAAGGCCATAAGTCACTTTTTTCCAGTGCCGTGGAAACTTTGAACGGGTCATGAAACAAACTGCTATAAGTCGAGGACTATCTGTACATTAGAGTGAATGGCAACAGCACGAAGAAAAAACAAAAGGTAAGCAGAGGTTTCAGTTCCTTGCTTCGACAGCCACGTTGCTTCTGAAACCGTTAAGTAAAACCGTTTATTTGCGATGCCTCAAGAGCTCCGACCGAACAAAAAACAGGTCCGGCGGCAACCCTGCCTCCTTTTCGGTGGAGCTTAGTCCGAATAAAAGGCCCAGGACTGAAGCCGGACTAAGGACAGAATTGAGGAAAGCCAGGAAACCCGACGATCCTTTCAGGATGCCTATCATGGCTCGGCCGGCGATCAGGTAGGTCTAAGGCGATCAAATCCCGCTCGCCCTTATCGGCTTCTGCCTGCTGTCGCAAACGCACTTCGGCTCTAACAAGATTTTGTTTATTTCGCAGTAAAGCAGCACAAGAAAACTTGAGCAGATATTCGGTTTGATGCCATGCCGAGCGCATCGAGAAGACATTCGCCACAGCGCTCTATGTCTGTGAGAAAATGCACCCTCGGATTCCTGAATCAACCGAGGCCGGCGCCATCAGGCCTCCCGCCCATACTCGGTTCAGCAACTTCTCTCCTCCTCACCACCCCCACACATCACGTGGGCTCCCATGATCCTCTCCATCGCTCCCTCGGCGCTCGGCTTCCTTCGCCTTGCCGCCCAGAGCGTGCGGAGCAAGCTGGAGTTCCGCATTCGGCAGGTTCAGCCTGATTTAGGCGAGGGGCGCGGAACGGAGCGGGAGCAGCTGGGTTGAACCGAGGGGCCCTCGAGGGCGCGGCATCTAGCAGAGCGGCGGGACCGGGGCCGGGCTGGGCTCGCTGGCGGGCGACGGGGGCCCAAGCCTGGCGAAAGAGGAGGCCGAGCGGCCTGGGGGCTGCCTGTGGGCTGGGCGGCTCGACAGGGCCGCGGCGGCCGCACTCCCCCTCGGCCAGGGCTAGGATGCGCCCGATCGTCCCCCGGCACCGGCAGGCAGCTCCCGGCCCGGCCCGCGGTTGAGATACCCCGATACCCCGGCGGCGAGTAAGTACCTTCCCTCGGGGCGGCCGTGAGAGGGTAGGGTCGGACGGGACAGGCCGCTGGGGACGCGATTGAGCCCTGACTGATAGGTCAGTGACCGCCATATCTCTCGGCGACCGCTGAGGCCTGCTAGGAAAGACGACGAGCGAAAATCCTTGCCAGAAGTGAGTAAATTGTGATCGGTCGGAAGACCCCCGTGGCAGAGTTATCGTCTATAGACGATCTGGTTTTTTTTGTTTTGTTTTGTTTTACTCCCCTTAATATGGTGTGATCTGCCTTGTTTTTCCAGTTCCCAGCGACTTCTACACCTGAATAAAGATGCTGGGTTTTTTCCATTCTTCAAACTTGTTTGTCCCCTCCTGCTTAATCGCTTGAGCGGATTCCTCAACTCTTTTGCGTGTAAATTGAGGCAAACGTTTCCGAGAACGTTCTCGTGTTGTGCGTATTAGGCAATTTTGTTGAGCTGAAATTCAGTTGAAGCTTAACAAAAACGAGACTGAATTAACAATTCGCGGGAGCGCTTCTCGCAGAGAACTGCCACCTATTTTCCCAGGAAATAAACATTTAAACACACAGGAAAAATCAATTTGTTTTTCTCAGAGAACAATAACTTTAGAATACAGGTAGTTCTCATTTAGTGGTCGTTCTAAGTTAGTTGCAAAGTCACTGAAAAAAGTGGCTTATGACCATTTTTCACACTTAACCTTTGTAGCATCCCCATGATCATGTGTTCAAAATACAGATGCTTGGCAACTGGTTGATATTTATGGCAGTTGCTGTGTCCCGAGGTAAGGTGATCACCTTTTGCAACCTTTTGACAAGCAAAAATCAGTGGGGAAGCCAGATTCACTTAACAACCATGTTACCAACTTATCAACTGCAGCAATTCACTTAACAACTGTGGCAGGAAAGGTCGTAAAATGGGGCAAAAGTCACTTAACAAATGTTTCAATGGAAGTTTTGGGCTCAATTGTGGTCGTCAGTTGAAGGCTACCTGTAGTTGCTTGATTTCTCAGTGGTCTTATAACAAACTATATGAGGTATCTTTGTATGCCTTGTGGTATGCTATTGTTGCAATTATGGTCTTCCTTCAGTTTCCTGTAGTGATTATACCTAGAGCCAAAATAAGTTCTTAGTAAAACTTCTAGATAGTACTCAAAAGTGCTCTTTTAGAGTAAGAAGTAGCTAGAGGTTTTAGATTTAGTCCTGTGAATTATAAGTAATTCATCTTGAGGCATTTCTCAGTTAATTTGATACGAAAATAGTACCGGTAATGGTTTGAAAGTTTTCACATAAGTTCCTAGGATTAAGTTACTATTGTGTTTATGTAAGATGCTAAAATCTTACATGAATGTGGTTGGCTAGTTATTGGTTGTGCATTGTTTGAACATTGTGGTTATGGTACAGAATATTGTATGATCTCAAGCAGTTGAGATAATTCAGTCAACTAGATGAGACATAACTCATTGCACATAGGTGATATGAGTCTAAGAATGCTGATTTTTTTTTCATTAGTAAAATATATGTCGTATAGAACTTAAGTTATTGGGATGACACTGATATTTGCAAATCCACCTTCAACCATTAGGTGACTTGAGTCACTCTGAAGCCCAGTCTACCTCACAGATTTGTTGTAAAAAAAAATAACAACTAACAAGGAAATACTATGTTTACTTGCATGAATACCTGAATGAATAGTGGGATATACATTTAATAAATAAAATGCTCTGTAGTAGACCTTTTTTGAAGATAAGCAAGATATAAATGTATTAATATGTAGTTCAAACTTAAATTCAAAGGCATAATGGAGGATATTATATGTATGTATGTATGTATATATGTATGTAATATAATGTGCCGTAATGCTACGGTACTAGCAATTTGGTAGATATGTTTGTGGAACATAAGGCTTAAATCCCCTTTTAAAATTGCCATAATTAGCAGCCATTCTGGTATGATGAAGTACCTTCTACAAGTTAATGTGCATTACATACAAATGATATTTTTCTTTTTGACAAGATTTTCCTAATCATTTAGCGCCACTGAACAAACCTGCTCCCTGTTCACTGGCTTTTACTTATTCATTTGTTTACTTATGAAGAGAATTGCTCTAAGGAACCAACATTTTATCTAGTCCAGTCTAATACTCACTGATAGAATATGTTGATAGAATAAAAAAAATAGTTTAAAAATTAACCATGATGCAACACTGACTGAAAACTATCTAGATCTTTGTAACCCAAAATAGTGACTCTTCCTCCTGTTGAAATCACTTCTTTAGTATAGTTCTTTAGAATTAAAATCATGCTGTGATTTTCCATGTTATAAACTATTGAAGAAGTAATAGTAAGTAGCAGCAAAACAGTGTTTTATCCTGGTAATAGTTTGCATTTAGACCAATTTTATAACACATAATTGATGCCGATGCGGCATTAGATGTAGTTTATATGCAAAATGGAGAGGGTTTTAAGACAGTTTCCTGGATACTGATAAAAGTATTCTGCTGAAACATGCATCATGGTTGGTCTGCAAAACTTGATACAATGCATTTAGTATAGCAGTTTTCCTTGGGCAGATATTACTTGGGAATAAAAACCCGAGATTTATTTCTTGGAACCAGATTTGATTTTCTTGCTCCTGTTTTTTTTTAATTCATTGAGCTAATATGCTATAAAATTGAAATAAACCTCTGAAATGGATGGCAGCTTTTCAAAATACTGGGTTCTCTGCCAATATTCTAGAAAAATATGTATAAGGTGCTGCTTTTGCTTTGCATGAGAGGTGCTAGCACTGGTAACTGGCATCTGATTATTGCTGGGTAAATAAAGGGCAGTCACCTCAGTATAGGATAATTTATATTGTATTATATGCAAGAAGCTTGCATTTATATTCATTATTAAAAGCCAGTAGTTATGGGGGAGAGATTCAAACTTTACAGGAGTTTGAACAAATAGACTAATAGCTAAGCTCCTAAAAGTCCAAAAATATTTATATTGTCAGAAGTGGAATATAGTTTACTTGGAAAAACACTAGTCTTAAAAGTTTAAGCCTCTGTTAGACCTCACATTGATAGAGTGAAAAAAAAAAGTTAACATTTTGTAGGAGTATTATTAGAATACCTAATAAAATTGGATTACTAACATGTAGGAAGTTGACTCTTCGTTTGCCCCGAGTTAGTAGTCAAAATAGGATTCTAGTATTTAAAAATAATGGAAATTATTAAGGAATATTTTATTTTTATGTTAGGGCATTTCACGAGCAAAATTAATGAAATCTGGACATGACTCAAATTTGAAACTGCATTTGAGATAGTTGATATGAGTTAAATGCATATTTTTTTCAGAACTATCTTGTAATACAGATAGCCGTCGAGTTACAACAGTTCCTTTAGTGACCATTCAAAGTTACAAGCACTGAAGAAAATGACTTATGACCATTTTTCACACCTGTGACCTTGCAGCATGTCTATGGTCACATGATCAAAATTGGCAAGTAGCCCATATTTATGATGGTTGTAGTGTCCTGGTGTCATGTGATCTTTTGTGAATTTCTGACAAGCAAAATCAATGACAAGCATTGATTTTGAAAATCAATGACAAACCAGATTTGCTTAACAACACTTAACAACCGTGTTACCAACTTAACAACTGCAGTGATCCACTTAACTATGGCAAGACAGGTCATAAAATGGGGTAAAACTCAGTTAACAAATGTCTTGCTTAGCCACAGTAAGTTGGGGCTCAATTGTGATTATAAGTTGAGGACTACCTGTAGCTATTTTTTCTTCCATTTTTTTTTAACTGAGCATACTTCTGCTGGTCTGAATGGATTTTAAAGAGTTTAGTCACATTGCTGGGAGATGAGATAAAAAAAATGTGTTAACGGTACAGGTAATAGCATTGTGAGTGAATGTCTTTGTTTAAATAGGAAAGTTAGTTGCAGGATGAGATTTCATTAACATTGCAAATAAAAACATTGCAATTTATGAATTGAAAATGGAGTATTTGTACAAATATCTTACATAATTCCTGGATTATATAGTTGTAGACATGTGTATATCTTCAAAATTGAAAAAAATTTCATAAGTTTTATTATTATTTTTTTGGTAGCTCTTGAATAATCTTGTGTTATATAGTTGTCTTTATCCTGGGAAAAATCAAATAATTAAAAATACTTTTTAACTATTAAAGGTTAATTTAAAAGCCCAATTGAACACTAATATAATATAAATATTAAATAAAATGAAGTTTTAGTATCCTAAGACAGGGGTCCCCACCCATTACTGGGTGGTGACCTATTTGGAATTGGGCTGCATGAGGGTCTGACCAGAGTATGCACATTCGTGTGCGCAGTTCAGCTTAGGCATGCAGCGGGTTGGTCATTCAGTTAATATAACCAAGATATCCTTTGTGTCTATTTGGTGTACTGTTTAAAAACATCTGGCTAGAAAGAAAAACTCTGAGTTCTAGTTCTGCCCTAGGCATGAATTCAGCTTTGTGATTGTCTCAGCAAGTTGGGAGAAAGCATAACAATAATGATTCTGAATAATGCCAACAAAGCAATGTGAATTTCTCCATGTAATCAGGGTCAAGATTGACTTTATTTATTTATCTGTCTGTCTATTTATTAAATTTGTTTGCCTCTCATCACACACAAACACATAACCACAAACGCACAACTTTAATTATGTGAAAAGTAGAATTTTGTGCCTAAATTATAGTAAAACTATGGATAGATTTATAGATCACCTTCTATCACTGTACTACTGAAATATTGACTTGGACTTTTCTAACCTTCCAAAGAAGGTGGATGAATATCTATTCAACTGGAATTTCCCTTCTCCATAGAGTGATCTATTGCAACTAATTGCTCTGTTGGAATAATTCTAGAATAATAATTACAGTTTCTTTTCCTGCTATTGCTTCTAAGCAGGTTTTATAAGATATATATCTGGAGAAATGGGATATAATTGTATTTGTTAATAGCAAATTTTCAGGAAATGAATGATGAGTTAGCTGTTCTTATTTGGTGGTAAAGATTTGTGGTTTCTATTCCTGCCAATATGATGTCTAGTTCTTTGTTTCCTCTAGGTATGGCCTCACAGCTGCAGGTGTTTTCACCTCCATCAGTATCTTCGAGTGCCTTTTGCAGTGCCAAGAAACTGAAAGTGGAGCCCTCTAGCTGGGATGTTTCAGGACAAAGTAACAGTGACGAGTATTACAGTCACAGCAAAAATCTCTCTGGTGCTCAAGGGCCAGCAAGCTCTTCTCACCAGGTAGCAAACTTCAGTATCCCTGCTTATGATCAGAACCTCCTCCTCCCTGCTCCTTCAGTTGAGCACATTGTGGTTACAGCAGCAGACAGTACAGGCAGTGGCGGAACAACATCCTTTCAAAACAGCCAAGCCCTAACACACAGGGCTAACATTGCTTTACTGGAACCATATCAAAAATGTGGCTTAAAAAGGAAAAGTGAAGAAGTTGACAGCAACGGTAGCGTGCAGATAATTGAGGAACATCCACCTCTCATGCTGCAAAACAGACCTGCGGTGGGTGCTGCGGCCACTACCACCACTGTAACAACCAAAAGCAGTAGTTCCAGTGGTGAAGGTGATTACCAGCTAGTTCAGCATGAAATCCTTTGTTCTATGACAAATAGCTATGAAGTCTTGGAGTTCTTGGGACGAGGAACTTTTGGACAGGTGGCAAAATGCTGGAAGCGCAGTACAAAGGAAATAGTTGCCATCAAAATTTTGAAAAATCACCCTTCTTATGCCAGGCAAGGTCAAATTGAAGTGAGCATCCTCTCTCGACTGAGTAGTGAGAATGCTGATGAATATAACTTTGTCCGTTCTTATGAGTGTTTTCAACACAAAAACCATACATGCCTGGTGTTTGAGATGCTGGAGCAAAATTTGTATGATTTCTTAAAACAAAATAAGTTTAGCCCTCTGCCTCTGAAATACATTCGACCAATATTACAACAAGTGGCTACTGCTTTGATGAAACTGAAAAGCTTAGGTCTAATACATGCTGACCTAAAGCCTGAAAACATCATGTTGGTGGATCCTGTGCGCCAGCCATATAGGGTCAAAGTCATAGACTTTGGCTCTGCTAGTCATGTCTCAAAAGCTGTGTGCTCCACTTATTTACAGTCACGATATTATAGGTAAGTATCCATTTTCTATGTTCAGTAATGCCTTTTGTATCACAAATCTTGAACCAATAGAAAAGTTTAAATATAAATAGATATAATTCAACTCACTGGATTAAAGTGTGAACTGAGTTTTATTTAATGAAATGTTTCTATACACCATTTAGAAGTTAATTTGACTGATTGCATGCCCACTGTGTCAAAAGAAGAAGAAAAAATAACCTAAGTAATCAATTTCAGATATACCTAAAGTTATAGGAATTTCCTTTAGGTTCCTATTTGGTGTTCTGTCACTTCTTTGTTATGGTTTGAGATGGTTTGAGGAACCTGAAGGATGTTTTTCCCATAGAATAAGCTCTCCAGAGAAAGATCATTCTTCCATTCCTTCACTGGGCTAAATTTGATTATATGAGCCAGACAGTTTAGTTTAGTTTAACTTAACTTAGCTTAGTTTACTTTATTGTCATTGCACCTCGTACAACGAAATCAAACACCATCTTCAGTGCACATCATGACCATGACCATGAAAATAAACATAAACACACATCCTTCACACTTCACACATTGAACCGGAAACCCCTGACACCACACCAACACTGCACTATACAGCAAAATTCAAAAGAGCTACTGCCCTGGGATAGAAGTTGTTTTTCAGCCTATGTGTCCTTGTTTTTATTATTCTGTTCCATTTGCCAGATGGTAATAGTTAAAAAAAAGGGGTTTCTCGGATGAGATGGATCTTTGAGAATGTTTTGAACTTTCTTAAGGCAGCGGGAGCTGTAAAGCTCTTCCAAAGAGGGGAGAGGGCAACCAATGATCTTCTGGGCAACTCTGGAGTGTTTTCCTATCTGTCACTGTGCAATTGGCAAACCATAGAGGTGCAGTATGTTAAAATGTTTTCTATGGTGCAGTGGTAGAAGGTCATAGCAGTTTTTCATTCAGTTGTTGTTTTCTGAAGAGTGTCAGGTAGTATAAACTCTGCTGGGCCCTTTTGACTAGGGCTGCAATGTGGGCACCCCAGGTCAGGTCCTCTTTTAGGGTAACACCCAGAAACTTAAAACTGGTCACTTGCTCCATTCAGTCTCCATTGATAAGCAAGGGCTGGATGTCTGATTTGCTCCTTCTATAATCCACCATAAGTTCCTTGGTTTTATTGGTGTTGAGGACCAAGTTATTGTCTCCACACCACAAAAGCAACCAGTCCACCTCATCTCAGTAAGCAGACTCATCCCCCATGGAGATAAGTCCCACCACTCATCAGACAGATGAGCTTATCTGTGGTAGTGCAGTGTCAGTAGCCTCTTCATTTCAGTGCCAAGTTTAAACTTGCATTTTGTTTCATCTTTCAGTTCAGCAGCATGTGAAACTTATTGACAGAGGCATTTTAACTTGTTCTACTAGATTATTTACTGTACATGTGCATTTTAAATCATGGTAATTGTAATAATAGTAATGTTATATCTGCTGTTGTGTTGTGTTTTTGTCTTATGTCATCTGATGGCAAAGTAAGTGGTGATTAAAAAGAAAGCTAGTTTTCTTGAACCCTGAATTTATGTATTAGCTTTAGAAACCGTAGTTTAATTGAATCTTAACACTATCTGATATTTTAGATTACAACATGCTTTACAATCTAGTAAAGCATGCAAACTGGGAATTATGATAGTTACAATGTTATTCTATGCTATTGTCAGCATTCCTCATTATATTTCAAGGCAAGTAGTCATTTCAGGCCTTATCCGAAGATACAGTTGTCCTTTCCAACCTAAAAATAGGAAATTGTCCATACACAATATAAACTAAAACATATTGTCCATACACAATATAAAACAATCATGCTCTCCCTTCAACTATGAGTGCTAGTCTCAAATATTTTTGGTTAGTGAGCATATTATTAATGTTTTCACAAAATGTCCCTGTGTCTATTTAGCCAATTACAAAACAAATGAGAGAGAAACCTGGAAATACTTTCTGCAGATGCCTCAAAGACTATATGCCTCAAAGACTATATTATGGCTAAAAAGTTGGGGAATTTCTGAACAAATCATTGGATTCCAGGCATTTTTTAAAAAGAGTTTGAGAATCCTAAGTCTAGGTTGTGTGTCAAACTCAAGGCCTGCGGGCAGGATCTGGCCTGCAGGGTACTTAAATCTGGTTTGCGGGGTGCTTAAATTTGGTCCGCAGTGCTTCTGGCAGCCAAAACTTGGCATGGGGGGTGCTTTTCAGCCTGGATGGCCTCCTGCAGTATTCTGCTGTCCAAAATGGGGTGTGGTAGAGATTGTGAACCCCTCGTGTTCCATTTTCAGCCTGGGTGCCTCCAGCACTCTGCCGTCCAAAATGGGATGGGGGGGGGGCTCTCATGGTACCCTGTTTTGGCTGGCAAAGTGCTGCAGCAGACATCTCTCCCATCTGCCCCCCACCCCGTCCAGCCTGCCCACAGAGGAAAAGTACAGTGCTGATCTGGCCCTCGAAGAAATCCAGTTTGACACCCCTTCTCTAGACACAGTTAATCCTAGAAACTGAAACCTTGATTTATGTTTATTACTACAATTACTGTTGCTAAAGTTGGGTAGGATTGATAATCTTAGAAGAGATTGTGGTCATAATCTATACATAAATTAAAATATTCATTTTTGTTCTAATTCTTGTAATATTTGAGGTCGTCCCTGGAATTGCCTTTTTAATCAAGGTAAAATTTTCCAGTTACAGTAGAATATTGTAGAGCCATAGTTCTAATTTAAATCTTAGTTTAAACCAGCTCCTTTCCCCCCTCTGCCATTTATTGTTGGTAGGGTTGACATCTTTTCCCCAAACCTATTTCCTCGTCTATTTATGCAAGAAGTGAGGATGTGGCCAAAAAGCAATGGGAGGTGTGCCCTGCAGGTGTGCTTACTTCTCTGGCCAAATTATAAATCTGTCAATCCTAGAACAGTAAAAAGTGTGTTATATTTTTCTAATACATTGGAGAACAATATGAAAGAGTGGTGAAGCATTGGTCGAGTTGTTTCCTATTTATAACTACAGCTTCATAAACTGAGAAACAGCTGTTCTAAGAAAGAGCAACTATGCAAGTATTAAGTCCATTGGATAAAAAAAAATCCCAGTATTAGTGTTAGACCAGCATAACTGTTTGAAATGTGATTTTTGTTCCCACAAATATCTAATGCTTATATTTCGGTCTGTTATTGTAAAGCGTGACACAGTTGAAAGTTGTTGGTAAAGTGTTTTGTTAAAAAAAAAGGATATAGTACTGGTTCGCTCTGGAGCATCATTCCCCCAGAGATTAGATTGGCCCCCACTCTAATACTCTTCTGGAAGATGCTGAAGACATGGTTCTGCCAGCTGGCCTGGGGAACCCAGAGAGAGATGGAGTCCATAAAATGGTTTGGTATAAATATGTGTTGTTGCAGGGAGAGGGGTGGGTGGGAGGCTATTGTTCTATTTTATTATTTTTGTATTTATATGATGTTTTATATTCATGTAAGCTGCCTTAAATCACCAATGGGCGAGTAGGCAGCAGTATAAATTTTCTAAAATAAATAAAATATGTTCAAAAGAGGATAGGTTCTAATTTGCTAAACTTCTTTTCTAGACACAATACATAACAAACGTCTGCAAATATTAGAAAAAAAACCACTTCTGTTGAAAAATATAGATATGATGTATTGTTTGTGTACATCTCTTAAGGACAGGAAATTATTCATATTAAATTATTCTGTCACTAATACAGGTAGTCCTCGATTTACAACAGTTCGTTTAGTGACTGTTCAAAGTTACAGCATCATTGAAAAAGGTGACTTACGAGTGTTTTTCACATAACCGTGGTAGCATCCCCATGATCACATGATTTACATTCAAATGCTTGACAACTGACTCACATTTATGACAGTTACGTGTCCTGGAGTTATCTAATTGCCTTTTGTGACCTTCCGATGAGCAAAGTCAATGGGGAAACCAGATTCACTTCACAACCATGTTATTAATTTAACAGCTGCAGTGATTCACTTAACAACTGTGGAAAGAAAAGTCATAAAATGGGACAAAACTCAATAAATTTCTCACTTAACAACATAAATGTTGGGCTCAATTGTGGTTGTAAGTTGAGGACTACCAGTAGTTCTGCTCTTAAACTTCTGAAAGAAGACATTTGCCTTGATTTGCTCTAGACTTATTTCAGATTTACATAATGCTAAGAATAGATATTGTACCAAAGCAAACAAAACCAACAAGATCTCTTCACATTTCTAGGGTTTTTAAGTATTTCATGAATCTCAAGTTAATATATTTGACTCCAGCTTTCAGTTGAATGAATGCAAGGATTCCTTTCATTTTCATAACTGCAAGCTAGAGTTCCTTTCTTTTGTCAGAGTTAGTGGGATCCAATACAGACTCCCTGTTGAAGCAAGATAGGACATGTTCTTCATTAATTTAATCTTTCCCACCTTCTTTCACTAGAGTGAAAGAGACACATTGGATGGTTTTGCAGATTTTGTGAGCAGTTTTTTAGTTGACTTGCATGCTCTAGGAAAAATTAAAGCTTGCTTTCATCTTATAAAAACTGAATTCCATTTGATGTGGGTTTATACATTAATTATAGCTTTTTCAATAAGCTTTGGCTAAAAATCCTGGTTTAGTAAAATAAGTGAATATTTATTTAAAACAGGAAAACTGCTTTCCTTTGTATAACTGAACTTGTAAAAATGAGCAGCAGCATGTTTTTTATATGTTTGAATGTTTAATATTTAAATAATCCATAGTTAAGATTAGTCATAATGTTCCCACTTTGGACTTCACCAGCACAGTGATAATCAAAAGTGGAATAATTTTTTACATTATCTTACTTCTGACTTTAGTCAGCTGATTTTCAGCCAGTTTGGGGCCTTTTTCAGCCTTCCAAAGGCTTGATTGAGGAAGGCTTCTTCAGACTTCTACAAGCTTTGTGGGCTGAAATCTAGCCCCGTTTCATCACTTCCATATTTTTGGAAAAACAGGAAGTGACTAAAAAGGACTAGATTTCGGCCAACAAAGCTTGTAGAAGCCTGAAGAAGCCTTCCTCAAGCCTTTGGGAGGCTGAAAACGGCCTCAAACTGGCCAAAAATCAGCTATGGGGCGCAGTGCAGATAAGGGCGGCAGGGGGGTGGGATTGTGCACGCATGTGTAGGAGGCATGGGGGGTGCGTATCACCTTCTGGGTGCTGGCACGTGATCATGAGCATGCAAGCACGGGCACAATTTTTGGCAAAGGAGCCCAAAAAGGTTAGCCACCACTGCTATAGACATTTCTTTTTTAAAAATACTTACTGGTTGTAGGCTTTGTAAATCCTGTTTATATCAACATTATTTACCCCTCATTTAAGGACCTGGATATAATAAATTGCAGTTAGTTATTTAGACAAGAATGAGAGGAATTCAGCCTTTTCTCCTACAGCTTGAAAGGTCTAATTCAATTGGATTGCTTTTTTTTTTTTTTTTGGTTAACATTTTGGATTGGGTGCTCTTATTGTTACTTTCTTTGTATTTTGTTATCATCCTGTGTTTGTAATATGTATTGTTCTGAAACATTTTGCATGATTATTAAATTATAGAGGCAAAAAGAAAGAGCAGGATACATCATTCTTCCTTCAGAGCTGAATCTATTAGGTTTTGTTGCTTCTCCTGCGTACATTGAACAGCAATTCTGTTAAGATATGGCAGAGCTAGGAAGGCCTCCTCTACTAGATATCTGCTTTTTGCCTGGATTAGTCCATATGAATATATCAGAAACAATGACACAGTATAAAACTATATTCACATGGTACTGTGAAGCACAAAATAGTCAGCTACATTTTAGCCTACTATGTTAATGCATGTCAGTTTAAATTATGCTAATTGAGAAAAATGTTAAGTTAATCATGGGTGAGCAGTTTACATCAAGAGAACTATTGTATGACTTAGAAAATCTCTGTTCTTCAATTTTTATTTACGCATGCCTGAAAATGAAATGTACTCTTAAAGTTGTAAAATAGATTATATTTTGCATATGGAAAATGTTCTAAAATTTTCACCAATGTTTTCCACCTTTGTAAATTTATCGGTTCTCATCACATTTTCTAAACCAATATACTGTACTAAGATCAGCAGGAGAGATAGTCCTCTTACCATTATTCAAGCCGGTTGTGACAGGTTATAGCTTCTGGTTCACTAGCATTTGATAAACCTTGAATTGGCCAGTCTTGATCTAAAAGAGCTAGTGAAGCAAAAAATAATAATTCAATCTCTTCTAGACTTATCTAGAAAAAATGTTTTCCTTGTTTAAAGTAAGTGAAAAGTTTAGGGATTGTATCATCCTCTGGTCGGTGAAATGACTGGATTATAACATAAGACTGAGGGAAAGGTGCAGCTGAGATAAGATACCGTATAAATGAGGCAGAAGCCAGTAGTTATAGCCTCTTGAAAGAGAATGAGAATATATGGAAACTAGGCAGAGAAATAATGGATTTGAGAAGAGAAGTTGGATTTGGTGGTCGACCAACTCATATTTATGAGCATGTTTCCAAGCACTTTTCTCATATTTATGAGCATGTTTCCAAGCAGTTTGCTCTTTTTATTGGTAGAAAATGCTGCTAATGATAAATAAACGTTCAACAGATTTAACATTCAAGCAGTGTCATTCAAGCAGTGGTACTTAACAGTGTTTTATGTCCAAGTTGATGTTTCTCAACTAGACTATGCTTTTAAATTGGCCTTAGATCAATTGACTGATACAAGGTATAGTGAATTGTGTGCCAAATAGATGAGGACACACAAAGCTATGTTCTTTAACTTTTAAGGTTATGTTTCATTTTATCATTTTACGTTGCTCCTAGTTATAAGTGCATGAAAAATAAGGCTACTGGTACTATTTTCAGAAGTAATTCCAAATGAAGTCAGTACTTTAAAGGGGCAAATATCACTTTATATGCATAGGCTGATTTTGCTAGAAATTGTCTCTTCCAATTTAACAAGATGCAATCCATTAACATATATATATATATATATATTTATGTCACTTGGCTGTAATGGAATATCCTTGAATAGAAAATTGCTACCAGTGGTTTAGAAATTATGTGCGTCAGTATTCCTACTTAAATAAGAAAATAAGAGTTTGTAGATAACAACATCAGTTTTGATAAATCACAGCTAATTAATCTTTTTTAGCATAAGTATCACATTTTTATATCAACGTAAAGGTTAAAAATATTGGAATTTCTGATTGGCAAGAATCTAGTTTATCAGAAGTAATATATCTTACAGGTTGTCATAATAGCTTTTGTAGTTTTCAAGGTTGTAGGGTAATTTACTATTTTTCAGAACCTTTATACATTTTTCTTGGAAAAAAGAGTGGATTGCTATGGAAAACTCTTCTAACTATACATGTAATAAATGACAACCCTTTAGTTGTCATTCAAGCAGTGGTACTTGTGAATTCATTAGTAAATTCTGAATAATAAATAAATATTGCATATTTTGTAGAGCTCCTGAAATCATCTTGGGTTTGCCATTTTGTGAAGCTATTGATATGTGGTCACTGGGATGTGTGATAGCTGAGTTGTTTCTTGGCTGGCCTTTGTATCCAGGAGCTTCAGAATATGATCAAGTAAGTTTTTGCTAATATGCTAATATTCAAACAATACTGAGTTTAAACTATTATGCTAGAGATTAAGTTTCATTGAATCCAATAGGATTTACTTTTGAGTAAATATTACTTGATATTTGTACATGGGGTAAATGAAAGCCTCTTAAGTCATTGGCACTGGACTTTTGCTCTGAGAGCAATTGATTGAGGTTGAATCAATAAGTACTTATTATTCTCAGATTGCTACACATAACTTTGTGCTTAACACATCCTTATTATTTCTGGTTATTTTTAGCATGCAGATTTTTGAGACAAAATATAATCTTATAAGAAATCATGTAAATATCTGTTCATTTTGTACTCTCCCATCCTATTTCATGATCCGATGTTATAAGAAAAATACAAAGAACTACTAGCCTATGGAATATCCTTTTGAATTAATGGTGTAAAGTCAGTACTGTTAAACTAACAAGCATATTTTCCTGCTACTGCTTCACTTAGAGAAAGAATGCTAGCACTTACAAGGTTAAGTACTTTCTGCCCGTGGCTATACAACACAGTTGCCTGCTCCATTCTCTGCCAAGAAAGTTTTTTTCCAATGTGAGCATAACTTTATGCAAAGTATGGGTATAACTATGTATACATGATTTCATGAAGTCATGTTTGCTCTGGGGCAGACAGAGTCCTGGAGCTGTTCTCCTTGCAGTGGCCAGTCTCGTTAACTCCTCTTCCTCTCAACTGTGCTATATATTGAA
>BLBF01000062.1:874805-923258 GCA_015471245.1 Laticauda colubrina | reverse complement strand
GTCTCTTCCAATTTAACAAGATGCAATCCATTAACATATATATATATTTATGTCATACATTGGTTAGGTACCAGACTCCTTTTAACTACACTTTCACATGGACAGGTGGTCCTCAGTTATAACCTTTCGTTCAGTAATTATTCAAAATTGTGGCAATGCTGGGTGACTTAAAATGAGTCAAGGTGATTTACAATGAGTCCTTAGAGTTCTGGCAGTTTGCAGTGTCCTTGTGATCATTGCAGTGAACCATAGCCATGTGATCACAATTTCCAATGTTCCATTCTGGCTTTCCACAAGTTAAGTTAATGTAGGTAATCAGTAGGAAATCACCCTTGATCACATTAAGTCCTTATCTAATGGCCTGCAGGGTCCTCATTTAACTATGACAGTTCTGGGACTGCCAGAATTGCTGTTGCCAAGTTATGCAGTTACTTGCTATTGTGCTTTATGATCACATTGCTTAGTGATATTGTCCCAATTGCTGTCATAACTGTTGGACTATCTGTATCTATTTGCACTTCATTTCTTTTTAAATATGGATGGTGTACGTATAAATATTTTCCGTTATTTACAGCTATTCTCAATAGCTGTAAATAGTCTCAATAGTCTGAAGTCTGCTCGATATATTTTACTTCCATTGCTTTATGTACAAACAGAAGGATCTTCCACAGGCATTTTATTGGTAAAATATCTTAAGTGAGGAAGTCTAAAAGTCATAATAAATTGGTATAAAACAGGCCTGCACAACTTGTAGAAGGGAAAGGGCTGCTTTGACACCTTAAAAATAATTATGGCCCACAGAGAAATAGCTGGTGCAGAATTGTAACTGGAAGTGCTGGTGAGGTCCAGAGGTATTGGAGAATTCCACAGCATGTCTTTTGGATCAACAAAAATGAAAAAATAAAAAACCACGCCTAAGTCCTTTCTGATGATAGCAGAATTTGACAGCAATGAAGTTTTCAAAAAAATTCTGCTGGACCACACAAGAGTTGGTCTGCCATATGTGGCCTGCTAGTCTTATTTTGCACAGGCCTTGTAGTAGAAATAGTGTCTTAAACAAGTAATTTTCCATAGGAAAAGAATAGTAGTAATATGTGTAAAAGAAAATGATAAATAATTTGGTTGATTTCCTGGTAAAAATTAATGCATTTAATTCTAAAACTTACTGTATTAAATGAATATCAAAAGGGATGACTTTCAGATGTTAAAATAACATGGAACACTAAGCTTAATGTGAGTATCTTATGAACATGACATCTTCAGTACTTCAAAATAGAATGTTTTTTTTTAGGCATGAAAAAAATTTCATTCATATATTGATGAATTGGCAAAGTTGAAACATAAGTTGAATAGTGTTTTAAGGAAAACTATTATGATTAAACACAAAATTGTACTGTGTTCCATATAGCTCGTATATTAAAAACAGCTGGAAAATTCTGTTCATGGTCCCATCAAAGGGTCTGGTTCACTGCAGAGGCCAAAAGTTTTTCTCCATAGAAGGAACCTAATTATGGAATTCTCTCCCAAGGGGAGTCAAACATTTCTTGGGATACGAGATGCCTAGGACAAAAACATCTTTTGTAACATACTGTGTTTAAAGTACTAGTGTCATATTATTTTCTTAGAATTGATAATTTATTATAATATATTTTATTCAATTATTGCATTTAAGCTTGCTTTTATTCTTCTATAACATTCTGTAATTATTTGAGTAGAATAATGATATAAAAATAAAATTACTCTTACTATATGTTAATATTAATAATTGTTTCTTAACAACATCAATATTATTTTTCTGTTGCAGATTCGTTACATTTCACAAACACAGGGACTACCAGCGGAGTATCTTTTGAGTGCAGGAACGAAAACAAGCAGGTTTTTTAACAGAGATCCAAACTTGGGATACCCTTTGTGGAGACTAAAGGTTTTTTTTTTTCTCTTTTAATTTCTTTTTTTCTTTAGAAGGCTTGTTTTTTATTAGTACCACTTACTTTTAAGATATATATCTTAACTAATTATTTGGTTTTCATTATTTCATTTCTATTTTAAAAATAGTATCTGTTAAATAAATTAAAAACAATAAATGTCATTTATTATAACAAGGAAACTATTAGCAATCGATATTGCATTCAGTAGCATTTTGTCCAGGGAAACATCAGCTAATCATCAGGAGTAGATTATTTATTAATTTGCTAATAACTGGATGTGGTGTATAACTGCAAACCCATTAAATAAAGGAGGCCTAAATAGTGACTGCATGTATAACATCCATAATGTGATTTAATTTTGACTTAAGATTGTGTATAAACCAACTCTAATGATTAGTGGATTAATCATAAATGTAAGCTACTGTAGTTTGTCCAAAAAATTATGTGAATATAAATTTAGCCATGAGCTATAAAGTTATATGAATCCTTTATGTACTAAAACCAGAAAACCATTGGTGGAAAAATGAGTGATAACAGAGGCTGAAAAAAAAAAGATAGGATTTCCTCTACCTTGCCACAGAGAGATTCTATAAAACTATATCTAAGAAAATGCTTCTATAGTGCATTTATCCAGTAAAACAAGTCCTATAAATAAAAATATTTTAATTACTGTTTTGAACAGTTGATGCAAAAAGGTATTCTGAATTGGACCTTCTTTTTTGGAAATTTATAACAGACATGTCTATAGAAAACATGTTTGTACTATGAAAAAATTACCAATAAAATAGTTTCTGTAAAATTTAAGGCAATCTAAATTGATTTTGAAGAAAACTGTAAACTTCAAATGTCTTTGGCCATTTTCTGTAAACACACATTGTGTTTGCCAGTTATTTCTGCCCTGATTATAAAGCTGTTTTCCTGATTTAAAACACTGTTTAGATCTAAGCTCTTCAGAAATTCTCTGAAACCTGCAGTAGTGCAGGCTGACCTACTTTTGCTTTTATTGTACTAAAATATTAAATCTTGATATAATTTCTTGTTACTTCCATTTTATTTGACAGACTCCAGAAGAACATGAGTTGGAGACAGGAATAAAATCAAAGGAAGCTCGGAAATATATTTTTAATTGTTTGGACGACATGGCACAAGTAAGCTGCCAGTAAAAAATAATAATTGCCTTTGAAAAGTACAGGTATTATAATTCAGAGAAGTACTAATTTACAGTTGTTTTACACAGAGGCTAACTGTGTTCCCTTTCTGTTATCCCCATGGGGCTATATAACAGGTCTCCCTAGTATACCTGAGGATAATTCTCAGTAATTTAGCAGTTATAAGTAAATAATTTTAGGAAAACCACTTAACTTTTGCAAGACTTGTCTTGAACATATACTTTAAATGAAAGGGCAATATTTCATTCATGTTAAATATTTGTTAGAAGCAAACCAAGAGAAAATGGGAGTAATCTAGAAGTACATTCCTCAAGAACTGAAAAGATGCCTATATTCTTTATTTTTTCTGCTATAAAGTGTATAAGTTGAACAAAAATCTAAACAATTTTAAAAACTTTTTCACAAGGTAAATATGTCTACAGACTTGGAGGGAACAGATATGTTGGCAGAGAAGGCTGACCGAAGGGAATACATAGATTTGTTGAAGAAAATGTTGACAATAGATGCAGATAAGAGAATTACTCCACTGAAGACCTTGAACCATCCATTTGTGACAATGAATCATCTACTGGATTTTCCACATAGCAACCAGTAAGTTTGTGGCTCAGATAAATTATACTATTAATTCATTCAGATTTGTAACCTGCTTCTTCATGTTTTTGGACAAATAACAAGCAAGTAACAAGTATTATTAATTTCAGAAAATGTTTAAATTAAATAAAAAAAGTGGATTCACTAAAATAAATTCCTAAACAATAGTTTTACTATGATGTTATTCAGAGACTTCTAGAAATCTTATTATCATAGCAGAAAAAATTATTTCCTTTTTAAATCTTGGCTTTTCACTGCCGTCTATTGATTTTTCATAGACAGGTAAGTTTTATATCGCTAATACAAAAGAGAAACCTGGTAGTAATATAATTCGCGAGAAATATTTTGCTGTATGAGTGAATTTTGGAATAAGGAATATTTGGTTTTGTTTGTTCTGTGAAATTGTGATGGAAAAGAAGAGCAGTTATAGTTCCTTAGGCAAGTATCAAACTAGATTTCAGAAATCAGCCAAGCAACTTAAAAGGTTTGATAACTATTAATTTGCAGAAATTTTATTTTTAATAATTAGACATAGTCTGTATGGTGTTAGCTAAATTGCTTCATATTCTCTTTTAGTGTGAAATCCTGTTTTCAGAATATGGAAATTTGTAAACGAAGAGTTAATATGTATGACACTGTTAATCAAATAAAAAGCCCATTCACGACACACGTTGCACCAAATACAAGCACAAATCTCACCATGAGTTTCAACAACCAGCTGAGCACTGTGCATCATCAGGTAAATCAGTTCCTTTTTGTTTCTTTTGATGAACAAAATCAAAGCATATTATCATTTCTTGGAATGATTCTTCCTAGTAATTGACTTGTTTTTAGTACAGTTGCTTTAGTGAATTTAATTTTTAATCAGCCCAGTATTTGGTAGCATTTGCTCCAAACATCTATCATGACTGCCTATGAGTTCTAGATCCTCTTCAGGATGTGCAAATCTGATTAGTTAAGGTTGGTTAAGAAAGTGATTGACATCGGCAGATGCTTTTCGTCTTGTTGTTTTCAGTCGTTTAATATATATGTTAGAATATTACAGTTTCAAATTCTAATGATAGATTGTCTTGTTTTTCAGGCTAGTGTTTTGGCTTCCAATTCTACAGCTGCAGCTACTCTTTCTCTAGCAAATTCAGATGTTTCACTATTGAATTATCAGTCTGCTCTCTATCCATCCTCTGCAGCACCAGTTGCTGGTGTGGCACAACAAAGTGTTTCCTTACAGCCTGGAACAACCCAAATTTGCACTCAAACAGACCCATTTCAACAAACATTCATTGTATGTCCTCCTGCCTTTCCAAGTAAGTGTGTTTTTATCCTGACATACCATTTCTGAATATCCATGACACCATAATTTTAATACGGTTTTTAAAAGATAGAAAAAAGTTCTCTCTCTTTATGCATTAAAATCTACATTTTCTTACCTTCTGTAATAAAAATTATGTGAAAGAAATGTCCAGGCAACCCAAGTTGATTTTGGGGATTCTAGGACAAAATTGGATTTTGTTATATAGAAAATAGTATCTTAAGTATGGTATGGTGGGTACTAATAGAAGGAAGTAGCATAGTTCACTTAATGGCTATTTCAAAAATCATTTTCTTGACTGCTTCATAGCTGTCTTACAAACAGAGGCCAGTGTCCCCAACTTTTTTGACCCTGTGGCATACTCGGTACCTTGAGAACATGGAATCATTTGTCATAGATTGCTAGCTTCTGAGGTGATTGAACTTTTTCAGTACTAATATTTATGATCTGCATCTTTTGTATGCATCATATTTGGAAAGTAAGCTCTGAAACATATTTGGGTAGTTATTTGTGACCTTATTCCATCCAGCTGGTCTTCAGGCAACCACAAAGCATTCTGGGTTCCCTGTAAGGATGGACAATGCTGTTCCAATTGTACCACAAGCGCCGGCAGCTCAGCCACTGCAGATCCAGTCCGGAGTTCTCACACAGGTAAAAGTGGGGATGGGGGCAAGTAAAACAGGGTGTCATGCATATGTTTGGATAACATATGTGGTGTATTCTCAATTGAAATTGAGAACCCAGAAATTCCTAATCCTTTTAAAAATCATTAGTAGTATATTAAGGAAAAGATAATAAAGTATTTATTTGTCTAATGATTTCTTTGCTTTAAAGGTTTGGCCTTTGCAAATGGACTTTATGTCCAAGACCAAAATTTTAGGCAACTTTCATTTCCAGGTACAGATCTACCATTGTGCCTAAAATAGTATATATTAGCAGCTGCTATTCTGGAAAAAGATACACTTTAATTGGCTTTATTTGCTTGCCCTAAAATTTCAATTAATGTAAGATTTAGTAGAAAGCAGACAAAGATGTTGTCTATCACTATTGATTCAATTAAATTACTCTTTCCCATCAATTTTCCCATTCACTTTAGGAACGCTTTTTGCATTTGTTCTGTTTTTTGATGCTGAGAAAATGACAGGTTACACATAATAACAAAGTTTTAGACTTACTACTTTGATAATATTAGTTTTCTGTTCTGCTATAAAAACAAAGGGGTTTCTGCTCTCAGAATACTATTTTTTAAATATATGTTCATTATTGACATGGGATGTTTGATCCGGAACAGAAGATTTTGAAATAAGTTATATACATTACTTCTTAACTTAATTGTATTACCTTTGGTTACATTATTGTAAACTTCATTTAGGTCAGGCACAAATAATTTAAAGACAGCAACTTACCCTTTTTTATTTATATTGCAGAAGGCATTTGGAAGCACTTAGGTTAGCATAATACAAATCCCATATTTATTCAATATGAATACAATACAACAAAAAATTTCTTTTTTTCTAGGTTTTAAGATTTTTGCGGTAAAATATATAATTATACCGACAGCAATTGAATTGCTCTATTTTTAAGAGGAAATCAAGAGGAATTTTTATATCAAAACACACAATGCTGGTTTAACAATTGAATGCTTTCAGTATCCCATTGTAGAAATTCTGTTTCCAAGCCTTTCCTGCACTTTGTTTTATACTCCTCCTCCCCCCCCCAATTAATGTTTGTTTTAAGTGCACTAAACACAAAAGGCTTGTTCATGGATATGAAGAAATACTTGTTATCATTACATACAAGTTGGCAGAAAAGCATATTGGTTTTCAGTGGATACTATGAATTCTGCAAATCATTCAAAAATGCCCTTAGTATCCTTGGGGGAAGCCTTTCTGGCCCTGTTACCTTAGTACATTTGTTTCACTCACTGCCTAATCTACATTTCAGGGAAGCTGTACACCACTAATGGTAGCAACTCTTCATCCTCAAGTAGCCACCATCACGCCGCAGTATGCGGTGCCCTTTACTCTGAACTGCGCAGCCGGCCGGCCAGCGCTAGTAGAACAGACGGCTGCAGTACTGGTAATTGCCTCCCTTGATTGTGTTCACTAACGGAGTTTTTGTTTTAACTTAGACTTTGCAGAGGGCATGGAAGCATGTGCCATCTTGTGGCTGTGTTCTTGCTACATCTTAATGTCTTGTTGTTTTTCCTCCCCAACATTGCTGAAGCACTGTCTGACTCTGATGTTTACTGTTGCTCTGTAAAGAATCCAGATTCATTGACTGTTGTTCTTTGTTAGCTAGATTGCTGATCAAGCTCTTCTCCTAGTTTGGAAGAGCAGTAATGTACTTCTTCTTTTCTGTGCTCTTTATCTTTTTTATTTTGCTGATTGAAAACAATAGCAATGATCCTTAGATTGATTCAGCCATTAATACCTGGGTAGCCATGTCTTGACAAATTTAGGTTTGTTTTTTTTTAAAAAAGTTTCTTTGAACATACAGATGTGTTAAGCACAGGAAATCTCTAATTTCATTAAATCCTTTATTGATTTATGGCTTTAACAACCCAGATTTATTAACCTACATGAAATAGCAGCAAGCCAAATCTCTCTGGCCTTTCATTACCTTGACCAGTGTGCATCATCCTTAAATAGATGCTGCAACTCATCCTTGCTTTTAGTTCCTTTTACATGTCTTGGTTGAGATTAAAGGTGAGCTCTTCCTATCTAAGCTATATCTTAAAGCAGTTCTTTAATTCTCTAGGGTGGTTTAAAGTGTGCACACTTCTCAAATTTTTCTTTCTCATTCTGGATTTCTCTGATTGGAATTCATCCTTTGTAAATGCCACAAAACAATCAATTAGAAACCCCAGAATCAGATTCGTGAAAAACATGGAAACATTGCAGTGCACTTGAAATGGTGATGTCCTCACATGCCTTGCCACACACTTCTACTTGTTGCATACTCGTCTTATGTTACTTTAAAGTGATAATTCGTGAGCATCTTTCTCTTCCAATGGAGAGAAAAGGGGCATTGCTGGCTTTGGTCAGAACAAGTCTCACCAAGATGAGCTGCTCCCTCTGACATTGCTACTGTTGCTCCAAGGAATGCCACATCAGTAGGCAAGATAGATTTTTTAAAAATTGTAACTGCATATGTTGAAAAAAATCACTACAAATTTTGTAGTTCTTCATTCTGACTTCTATTATTCAATTCTGGCTAAATTTCATAATTGAAACATACAGAGTGCATCCAGTAGAACTTAAATCTTTAATTATTTACTATCAGAAGACTATTTTAGATATTTCAACCAATAGACTAAACTGTCGCTCTTTGGATTTGCTGCTAGGAGACTGAAACCAGAATGCTATATACTCAAAATTCATTGGAGTGGAAAATTAAAATCTGAAACTAGTATAAATTAATACAGAATAAGACCTCTTATCTCACAGGAAAGGGAAAGCAACTATGGAAGGCACAGGCAATTTGAACTTCTTTTCTGTTTGTCTCCCCTCTATCTTTTGAGATTTCTCAAGACATAGCCTTTATGTTTTCAAACAATTTAAAGCTTTAAGGGTTAAAAACTAGACTTTAATAAATCCCTAGATGACATATGTGGAATTGGAATCTGCAAAGCATTCAGAACTGAAACATTTCATGCTTGAAACAGTTGTTTGAGGTTCAAATGAAATACATCAACCTTAGTAAAAATGCTCCAACTTTGTTTCGACCAGTCTAGAATCATTTTTTAGTTCGGAACAAGCTGTTTTGAACTCAAATACTGTACTTATGGAACGGTCAGAACAATGTGGGAACACTGAAAAATGGAAGCATTATGTTTGAGCTCGAAACAAGATTTATATGTTTTGAGTTTGAAATGTTTTCTGCATCTCTGCTTGAAATACTAATTGCTGTGTTTCTGTGATACAATGACACAAAATATATCCTCTAGACTAAATCCACTTAATCTTATCTGAATCCTACCTTTCTCTCCATGGATTTTGGCTTCTAGGCTTTTGCCTGAAATGCTCACCTTTAGTGCTTTCAACACTTCTCCCTTTTGCTGCTTCATCTAAGTTTACGTTAGCCATTTGCTAAGCTTTGCATATTTTTGTCCCTCCTCTGTCAAAACAGTTCGTCGCTTGGAAAGCCCGATTTCTGCCTTCTGGTGGGGACATTAGATCTCGCACTGTATTAAACTCTCTGCTTTGTCTTGTGCAGGTGTTGGCTTTTGGAAAGAGGCATGGTGTGACTTAACATTATTCTCTTTTTTTTTTATTATTCCGCTTATGTTGGCAGAGGGGTTAGCAGTTCTCTGCTTGAAAGCTGCTTGTTTGGAACCAGTGTTTGGAATAAGAGAATTTGTTACTTGCAGAAATGTGTCATTTAAAATTGCATTTGTAATGTTTTCAAACTGTATTGCAGTTTGAACTGTGTGGAATGTGATTATATGAATTGGATTCTGGAAGTATTTTATTGCAGATTTTTTTCTTTTAAGTAAGTTTTTTCAAAGAGAAAACATTCTAGGATGGATTTAATAAATCCATTGTAAGCAGTTCACACTATAAGCAGATTTATTATAACTATGGTAGGATCTGAAAGCAAACACAAGAACTAGTTGTTCTTCCATAGGAGTTGTTATATTCTACATAAAACAACAGTGGACACAGAGGAAGTCCTTTTATTAAAAACTGATGTCTGGGATACATTCTTCATGCCCTGGAGAGGAAGGGTTAGCTATATTCTACAACATTCTTCCTGTAGAATTACAAAAATAAATAGTTTGCTTAATAATTGTTACAAAAAGGGTTAGTCGTAATCTGACAAAGTAGAAAGAGAGATAGTTGAACCTCAGCTATCAGGTATGAGCTCCTCTCAAGTGAGAAATTGTTATAGTACTTCCTTTATAATTCAGAGCCTTTATAGTTATATAATGTGTATTTAAAATATTTAAGATTGCACATGACTCATCAATTTATTTTTCTTATCTTAATGGCTCAACAGTAACTATCTCATTCAAGGTCAGTGATCCTAAATTTTATAGATTTAATCTGATTTATCCACATTTGGCTGTATAGCTTGCAATTTTTGTAAAGTATTTGCATTTCAAATGGAAGAAAACATTACCAATTATTCCTGATTAATTGTGGAGTAACCACATAAAATATAGTTCACATTATTTTTAAATTTTGGAATTTCAACATAATGAATGAGCCAAAAAAAGTTGTTCTCCAAACATTTAAATAACCCTTCATTTTAAAATTATATTGCGTTCTACTTCAGTCCTGCACCAACTGATTTTCTACTAGTGAGCATGCAGAAGTAGTTTCCAAGACATGTATTCAGCAGCTGTTGTAGGCATCTGTAGACTACTATATTGAGTTAGTGAGGAAGGGATATTCTTTCAAAGGACTAGTTTCACATGGAAATGTTTGTATTAGAATTAGCTTTTAAAAACAAATGCATTATCTCCAAAAACTTAGCCTAAAAATTTGCTGCTTTCCTAAAGTCTCAATCTCTCATTCCGTATTTGAAGAATCATCTTCAAAGCCACTCACTTAAACTGCCTAACTGTTTAAGTGCTAAATACGTTTTCTACAACACTGTATAAATATCTTACACAATTGGTCTTACAAGATATACAATGGAATGAGAGGAAACATTTTTATTTGCATTTTTTTCATTTCTATTTGTAAAATTATTTGCTGAAATGCAGTCTGATGTCTTTAATTCTGCAAGTTAACAATATCTCATTTCTTTTACGTTAAACAACTTTTTTAGTTTTTTTTTTAAAGCTAATCTTAATAAATCTTTTTTTGTTTTTGTTGTTTTGCAGCAGGCCTGGCCTGGAGGGACCCAACAGATACTTTTGCCTTCCACCTGGCAACAACTTCCAGGGGTTGCATTGCACAATTCTGTCCAGCCTACAGCTGTGATTCCTGAATCAATTGGAAGTAACCAGCAGTTGGCTGACTGGAGGTGAGTCTTCAACCAGAAATATAAGTAGTACATAATATGAAAAAGTGTAGAAATTATGGAGTGTTTTTGAATTATATTTTTTAGAATAGATGGTCAGATATGTAATAGTAAACTAAAAAAAACTTTTTAACCTAGTTAAAAAGTTTAACCTTTTTATATCACTTTGGGAGGAGAGGAGAGTGAGAGAAAGACATCTAGAAATATGATTGAATAAACAGGAAATGTGTGGATAGAGATAATTTCCGTAAATGCTTACAAAAGGTAGAAAGAGGTCTTTTTGGGCATTCTCAAGACACACCATCATGTAATATTAAATTACAGGTTTTTTTCTGCAAAATGATGTAAAGTTAGTGTAAAGTTTTAACAGCAAGGAAAGAATACTTTGGTACAGTCATATTTTCTGTTCAAAGAAGCAGAGATCAAGTAAAACTTATCATAATGTAGATAAAATAATTATGGATTCTCCTCATTCCAGAATTCTAATTGGATATTGGGCTCTAAGAGTTCTGGTCTTCTGAAGTATATCTGTATGTGTGAATAGATATGCTTTCAAGTCAATGTTGACTCCTGGTGCCTGCCTGGACAAGTCCCTCCAGTTTTCTTGGCAATGTTTTTTAGAATTGGTTTGCCCTTCCTCGGGGTGAGAGAGAATAGCTGGCCCCAAGGTCACTTTAAGTTGTTTTGTGCCTAAGGTGGGACTAAAACTCACAGTTTGCCAGTTTCTAGCCTGATGCCTTAACTATTATAACAAACAGGCTCTGTATTCTAGAGTACATAAATAATACTAGGAAACTGTTATTTTTTTTCCTTTAGAAGTGCTCATTCACATGGAAATCAGTATAGCACTATTATGCAGCAGCCTTCTTTGTTGGCCAATCATGTGACTCTGGCTACTACACAACCTTTGAATGTTGGAGTGGCTCATGTTGTAAGACAGCAGCAAAGTAATGTGGTACCAGCAAAGAAGAACAAGCACCCATCTCACAGTGCCACTAAGTAAGTAAAGTATTTGTCCCGATTCTGCATAGGAATTGACAGATTGTATTTTTCATATACATATATTTTCTAGGCATTTTAGTATAATAACACTATAATCATAACAGCTTAAATCTTCAAGCACATTCAAACCCAGACAGTTATAAGAACTTCCTTTTGCATTAGTATTAATTTAGTATTAATAAAATATCTAATTACTGAGGAAAGGTAGAGATTAACTATTTAATTACAGAGTCTGGAATAAGCACTGATTTGAGAATCTTAACATCTAAATGACATGCTTTTCTCTTGGATTGTACATGATTATTTGAGCTGGAATAAGCTCAGAGCCATTCAAAATATATAAGCTCTGTTTATGGCTTTGGTGGATGAATTTATCATAATTATACACTTTCTCATAGGCCTGCATCTACTTTGGAGGCTATTCCATCTCAAGTCTACTCTCTAATTGGAAGCAGCCCTCTGCGTGCCGCATCTTCTTCCTCCAATGCTCTCCTTCCAGTGCAAGAACAGCATCAGCCCATTGTTATTCCAGATACCCCCAGTCCTCCTGTTAGTGTAATTACCATCCGAAGTGACACTGATGAAGAGGAAGACAACAAATTCAAACCTGGAAGGTAGGGGGTTAAGCTTCTTTCAATTCATTAATGCATTACAATAAAAAAGAGAGAGTCATTAAGCTAAAAAGAAAAAGAGCCCATAGTTCAGTACTTGAGTATATGATTTTTCAAGTTCAAGAAAGGTTCATGGCACAGTCTCTGACATCTTTAAAGGGTGCTTCCATTGATAATTCTGGTCTAGATTGATCAATTGGTTTAAAGGTACCTCATTGATAATTATGGCCTTGATTGATCAATAAAGATGAAAGTGTCTGTACTGATCATTCTAGTCTAGACTGAACAGTAGATTGGTGGGATATAATACCCTTTAATAATGTATGTAAATGTTAAAGCTAATGTAATGTAAATCTCATCTTATGCAATGATACAGAGCTGTTGGATAGGTTCCTCTTTTTTGAAGCACAGGATTCTTCATAGGTTATACAATTATAACCTTTCATATCTTTAGTTTATGATCTGAGCTAGAAGTATTAGTTTTGGACTAGCTCCAAACTGTCCTCCATCATTTAAAAAGTTGCAGGCCATTAGGCCAGCTTAACTTATAGAATAGTTGTGAGAATGAAATAATATAGATTTCATATATCCTACTCAAAGCATTTGGAAAATGATGGGATGTAAATGTATTTAGTATAGTTTTGTATTAAGAATAATGCAGAATAATGCAGGAGTTGCAGTTGAATGCAAAGTTAACATCCTTCTGTTCTTTGAAGTACTTTTTGTAAACATCATTGACTGCATTGCACAACTGATTATTTCTTTTTAATCTTATTTGGGTTGCTGAATAGTGTGGATATGCATTTTTAAGTATTGTAATAAGTTAATATTAAGATAAATAAGATAACTAATAAAGAATTACTGTTTTCTCATAGTTTGGGCATGAAGCAGAGATCCAATGTCATCAGCTACGTTACTGTTAATGATTCCCCTGATTCAGATTCTTCCCTGAATAGCCCTTATGCATCAGATGCACTTTCTACACTCAGGAGCTCTGGTGGTGCGCTGGAGCCAAGTAGAGGGGCGGCTGAAAGCTCCACCTCCCGTACCATTATTGTGCCTCTGAAAACACAGCTTAGTGACTGTACTGTAGCCACCCAGGCCTCAGGTAAGGTTCATTGCCTACAAACTGCATTGATTTTTTTTCCCTCCCATTTTTATGAGCTTGCACTGAAAAAAAAGGTATCTCTGTTAGTATTTGCACAACTTCTATAATCAATATACCAAAGAGTAATTGTCAGGAGGAATACATGGGCATTTCAATTATGATGGCTCTTACCCATAAGGAAAAGGTTGTTTGAGTGTAAATACTTTTACAAAAGATTCTTTATGACATTCAAAGTACAACAACTTAATATAATTGTCATTTCCATTAAAAAAAATAACAAATGTATTAATGATCAAACTTGATGTGTTGCAAACAATGTTTCTCTTAAAATGTCAGAAGTATGTGTATGTGTGCATTCCTGTATTTTAATACTTTATTAAGTATTCTGGACTAATCAGTACTTTAATTCTATATAATATAAATGGATATAAAAATGGAAACGCAGAGAGGTAGTCAAGTTTCTATCAAGCATAAATAACCAGGTGCATTTGTTGATTTCAAACTACAAAAGAATTTATTATTGCGACTATAAACAAGAATCTAGTCAACTAATGGTCAAAGCTAGATTGGTGCTAGATAAAAGTAAACAGAATTCATGGGGCTGGACTTGGATCTTTTTGGCAACACAATGAATCCTAACTGATGACATGTTTTACTTCACCTTCCAGTTCAACCTGCTCTTCTATACTTTCTTCTAATTCAAGATAATAATTTTCCCAAGTCATTTTTTTTAAAATTATATAAGAATCACAAGATAGCAGTTTTTAAAAATCAGATCAATAAAACAACAAAAACAAGATAAGGAGAGTAAAAGTCTCTTCACAATGTATTTTATCACCACTCCAAGAGGAAAGATGTTAGAAATATACCCAAAGTCTGTGACTGCTTTAAAGCAGTTCCTTAAACATAGATTATTTTAAGAATAGATTTTCAAACTTTATAGCTCCCCCTTTTTAGTACCTTTTTAATTCAGACACCAAAGAGATAGATTGATGGATAATTTTGATAGTTTTTCATGCAAGGATTAAGTTTCTTTTTTATACTAGTATTGAAAACTTAGCTAGTGGGCAAATATTTTGGGTGTCTGTTTTGCTATTTTAATACAGGTAGCCTTCAACTTGCAACTTACAGTTCATTTAGTGAGTGTTCAAAGTTTCAGTGGCACTGAAAAAAGAGACTTAAGACTGTTGTTCACGCTTACGACTGTTGCAACATTTCCATAATCACATGATCAACATTTGGCCATTTGACAAAAGACTCATATTTATGATGTTTGCAGTGTTCTGGGATCATGTGATCACTGTTTGCAACCTTACAAACAAAATAAGCGGGGAAGCCAGATTCACTTAACAACTGTGTTATTAACAATTGCAGTGATTCACTTAACTGTAACAAGAAAGGTTGTAAAATGGGGCAAAACTCATTTAACAACCATTTTTCTCAGCAATTGAAATTTTGGGCTCAATTCTAACCATAGGTTGAATTAGGTATTTTTTTTATTGTATTAGGTATTTTTTTTTAATAAACAGCTTTTAATTACTTGGGCATACAGTAATGTGAATGAGATAAGAATAGACTGGATCTTAGTTAGGTGACACTTCTGAGGAGTTAACATGATCTCACTCACTAATAAAAGGTCAACTCAATTTTAAAATGTTATGTTCAAAAATATGATATGATTGGTTTCTTCAAAAAGTTCATAGAGTATTTCCAAAGTCTAGTACATCTAGTAGAAATCTATAACATCTGACCTTGTTTTAAAGCTGTTCTTAATTAAAGCTTGTCTCTTTTCATACCAAAGCTCCATTCCATTGTGTACCCATTGCTTCAAGAGGGCACATACCTTCCCCAGGATTTTGCCTTTCCTCTTTGGCAATATCTTGATATAGTTATCCTCAAAGAGATTTTGACTTCATTCAGAGAGGTTTTCTTTTGAAAGATTTGAAGAGTTATTTACTTTTGAATTGTATTGAAGAGGGGGATTCTTTATGGAATAAAAATTTGGTGGTTTTTATTGTAGGAGTCTTTAGCCTGAGCAAGATCAAGCCAATGGCATCTGTAAGTGGGCAAACATCAGGATGTTGTATCACACCAACTGGATATCGGCAACATCGGGTAGTGACAAATGGTGTGCAACCGCTCAACCTTAGCCAGGTATGTAAAATGATTTTTCCTCCTATATCCTGCTGCAGTGTTCACATAGTAGCAACTAGCAGTGCTGTATAGTAAATGAACATGAAAAAGGAAATGCCAAAAAGTCAATTTGTGAATGATAGAAATTTCAAAGAGCAGTAGTGTTAAATTTTACATTGTAAGGTCCAGAAGGTAGATTCTCTTTGGGTGGAAGAAGTCCTCTTCATCTGATTCTTATCAGGAGCATTGTTTTGCTTTCTTCTCCACCTCCTATTAGACAATTTTTTGTATAATAGTGTTCTGGATGTTTTCTTTCTAAGCCTGTTCCTTGCTTTTTAGAACCAGCAAGCAACTGTACTGGCCTCTCAAGAGAGAAGTGGAAATCCAGCTCCCCGCAGACAGCAGGCCTATGTTGCTCCCCTGCCAACAACAATTGCTCAGGCTCCGTATACATTCCAGCATAGCAGCCCAGTCCACCCTCACTTGGCAGCAGCCACAGCAAGCCAGCCTCACATGTACACCTATGCGCCTACTACTGCTGCCACCTTGGGCTCCACCAATTCAATTGCTCATCTCTTTTCCCCTCAGGGCTCTTCTAGGCATACCACATACACAACCCATCCAAGCACTCTTGTGCATCAGGTCCCAGTCAGTGTGGGGCCCAGCTTGTTAACCTCTGCCAACGTAGCACCTGCTCAGTATCAACATCAATTTGCTGCCCAGTCCTACATTGGTGCTTCCAGAGGATCTGCAATTTACACTGGATACCCACTAAGCCCTACCAAGATTAATCAGTATTCTTACTTGTAATTTGGGACAGAAACTGTCTTGAAGTCATGAACGATCATAGAGGTGAAGAGATCTGCAGTAGGTTTTGCAGTATTCTAACAGTTCCACAATAGGAACCTCTGTGGAATCCAAGGAAAATAATGGGGAATCACCCCCTTGTTGACAATTCTGCTTATGCTCTCCAGAATCAGGTGGTACTGTTGATAGAGCCCTGCTGTTCAGGGGAAACATAGGTGATGACTGGGTAGAATCTTTTGAATCAAATTCTCATTAAGATTTTACATTTAATTTTTATTCATGCTTTAAAAACAAATAACCAAGGCCTGAACCCCATTTATTTAAAGCTATTACGTTAATCAGAAGAGAAAAGCAAATCATTGACTTTTTTTAAAGCTGTTCTTTAAAAAAATGTATCAGAATTAAATAGTACTTGTTTAAATTATTTTAGCAGCTTGCACAAACTCATATTGCCACTAAAATGCACATTTTACTCTAGGTTGCTAGGGCTGTTTTATAAACTTGAGTTACTATTTTAATTTTATAATTCATATTCTTGAAAGGCAAGAACTGAATTCTACAAAAGCAGTCATTTCTTCTCTAGCTTCTCTTTATCTGTGTACATAGACATATGTATATTGCTTTTCAGTTCCCTGCTTTTAATTATTTCTGTTGAAGGATAGAGTCGCATTTTTATATACAGCTTTCTTTTAAATCACAGATTATTTTTAATGTGTGAATTTTCAAAATGAAGATGAATTTTCAAAATGAACAATGGCAGAAAGATGAATTTGTTTACTGTTATGAGATCACAATCTGTAATCTGTAATTATGTAATCACAATCTGTATATGACTACCTTGTGCAGAAGCTCTTGCACTTAGCTGAACATATTTAGGATTGCTGTTTCAGGGCAGAAGCCACTGGGAGTTCTCCCTGTAAGGTTCACTAAACTAAATAGATGTGCAGTTTCTGGAGAGTTCTATCTGAGATTTAGGCCATTAGAGTTATATTCTTTCAGTTTAAAATAACATTTGGAAATGGATTCTTTTTGCAGAAATGGAAGGATCTCTTGCCCATCTTGTCTTTCTTTGCCTGGTTCATTTAGCTGAAGAATCCAAAATTCACCTTAACATCAACTTACCGAAATGTAAACTTTTTATACTTCTGCTAGCACCTCCTTCTAGGGATTTGTTGGCAGGAAACATTAAAGCGCTCTTATTAAGACTTGTATACAATACATGCATGTAGGAATTGCAAAAACATGACACAAAATTGCAGATTTTAAATGTTTATTACTGAATTTAAAACTATTTTAGAAGTTTTGTAATGGTGATGTTTTAATATTTTACAGAAAATGAAATATGTACATATTGATTAGAATTAAATACAACAAGCAAAATTTCCTGCTAATCCCAAATGTTCTGTCTTTGTAATCAAAATGTGTAGTGATTATACTTGAACTCTGTACTTAAGTGTTTGTCTAACTCTTAAATGTTTCTGGGGATGAAATTGATATATTCCTTTGTATTTAAACCAAAATGAGTTGTTAATACATGTTGGAATGTATGTGAAATAATGCAATCGCCTAGAGATCATCACTGTAGCACTGAGAGAAAGAGAGAAAAGGAAAAAAAAAAGCTGCATGAGAGACAAGGATATCTTCTGATTTGTTTTGCACAGGTATGTGTGACTGGTGTGTAACCCCCACTCCCCCAATATTGTAGTGCCTTAAATGATTATGTAGTGTGATTAGAGTTTACAGTGAGCTTGCCTTATGATGGACCAGCAAGCCCCTCCACTCTCCGTCAAATTGAAGCAATTTCATCAAATATGTCCCACAAAGGATAGATATAGATGACGAAACCATTTGCTTTAAGCTTCAATACCAACATAAACCGAACAATGGGCATCATTCAACCAAAGCTGAATACTTCTGTAGTCTTGCTTACTTCAGCTGGAAAGCTAAGAATGTTCACAATTTGATCCCCCTGAAACGGCCAAGTGAGTTCAGACATCAAGCCAAGCCATGCTTTTGTTAACCTGAATATAAAATGCAGACTACACTTTTGAATTTCCAGGCATAAGGTGGCCAAGCCATGATGTAGTGTAGTCTTCTCTAGAAAGTATTGTTTTGCTAACCTGATACTCTCTAAACAAGACTGTTCCTTCAGAATATGCCAAACAGCTTGTCATGCTAATTGGGGGCTAATGGGAATTGTCATAACGAGAATAGAGACCAGCTTGGGGGAAAAATTGTATGGCATGGCGTGTATGCCTGGAGAAATAATTTGGTTAGCCAGTTCAAACAGTAACTTTGTAATCAAGTTCAAATTACAGCTTCTTACCAAGGCTTATGTGTGGTATCTGAAATGCTTCAGTTTAGCTGGATTCTGACCTAAACATTTTGTTTTGAGTGACCTGTTCCCCCCCTCAAAATTGTAACTATTCTAGCTGTTGATGCATCTTTAAGAGTATTATGCTCGGAATGCATTGGGAAACTTATTTGGTATTTCAGAGGTGTTTTAAACATGTGCAATTTCTTTCCCTTAGGGTATACTGTAACGTTACCCATGTGTGTAGCAGAAATTGCTTATAAAATATTTCTAGTTTGGTGTTACAATTAGAACTTTTATACCAAAGAGAGCTTACTGGAAAGCACATAATTTAAGTTTTATTTAACACCACTAGTAATTTGGCGCTTTTGGAAAGCTTTGAAAACTCTAGCACTTGCTGTAAGGAAATAACAGATAAACTGGCCTGCTAGTGGTGAGCTTCTAAATTTCATTTGGTTTCCTGAATTCTGTCACAATTGTTTATTTCACCACTGCCATTATGCAAACACTGTTCTTGGCCAAATGGAGAATTAACTGTCTTGGAGAGTGGTATTGCTACAGCAATAAAAGGCATTAAACAGCCTTGGAACCCAGTTTGTATTCCATCCAATCTATATTAAATGACTAGATTTTGTACTTTTCAAAAAAAAATCTTAAGAATATTAAACCAATTTCTGGAGCATGCATGTTCACATGTTTAATAGTCCAAATGTGAACAATTTTTGAAATGGTAGCCGGCAATAACTCTGACCCATTAGTCAGGAATTGGGGAAGGGGGAGTCATGATTTCCGTGAGGCCAAGATTTCAAAGGTCTTAAAGCCACTTACCCCAATAGCTCTAAATAAGTCTGTGGACCACAAGCCTTACAGTTTCCTTTTTAGTGAGGAATCTGTTGTGTCCGGCAATAGAGGAGAGTGGTTAACAGTGTGACTAGCTGTGAACATTTGTTTATTGTACTCTTGTTCTGTTGTATTTTTTTCTTCTGTATTGATGTGAAGATAACCAAGGAATTTCAGTTTTTTACATCACCGGTGTCAACAATTTCTGTTGCTATAACATTCTCAGAATAATTTTCTGCTTCGTGCCATGACCTGTAGCTCAATCCACCTTATAGAAAATTTGAAAGTGGATTATTTTACCAATTAAACATTAATATTAAAATATTACTAGAATATTTCCAATGCAGCAAGGATTTTCAGAAAATCTGCTTGGAAAATGTAAAGTACAGGTCTTATAAAACAACCTATCTTTGAATGGGTTAATCATATTTTTACCTCAAGTCAGTTCACATCTTCTGAGTGAACAAAAGAACTGATTTTTCAAGACAAGCTTAAAGTATAACTATATATAATCTGAATTAAGCAATTATGAATCATTAACAAAAGACATTTTCCCAAGTTTTTGATTCTGACTTCCTCAGCAATTTGCTCCAGAGACCAGACACTTTATATCTGGAAGCAAATAAACATATTAAAGAGTTTTCTCTAAAAGGCCTTCTTCTCACAAAGCAGGTGAGATAGCAAGTTACACACATAGCATACTACTGCCTCTTAGCTCTTTTAAAATCTCTCAATGTGCACCTGGAATGTTTGTCCAGATGGACACCATCCCAGGAAAGGAGACATAACGCCAGATAACTTTGGTTTGGCAACTCTCCACCCTTTCACCTTTTCTCAAGATACAGGAGTCAATAGCAGGGAAGTTTTAATCAGCTTTGGTACCTCTATTGGCTTAGGATTCTTCCTGGCTAAAAATGGGGGTGGGGAAATTTTAATCCCTCATATGATTTGTGAGAACTAGGCTGCAAGGGCATCTTTTTCTCCCAGTGCATTCCCAGGTTGCCTCACAATGAAAAAGGAGAAAGCAATAGCCTCACAGTTGTGCAATCTACAAGTAAATGAACCTATATGCACAAAAATAAATGTTTCAAAAAATTTAGTCTCCTTTGCTGAGGGAATTTGGACCACCCCCCATAATATTATGGCTGCATTATTCTGCAAGTTCTAAAATCTGTAGGACCTGCCTGTGAGAAGCTGTGCTTTTCTCTGCAACCTGAGCTCATTTGTAAGTAAATTTATTTTTAGGAATAGCAAGACAAATTATGCTTTACTTAATCACTTCTGTGATTAAACCTGTTTAACATTCTTGATAGATGAACTTTCACCTCATTGTTCTTGATACTCCACTGCAAAGGCAGCTTCTGAGCTTTACTGCTTGCACGTAGTTAAACAGTGCAGTACCATACCTCTGATTTCAATATTTTTTAAACATAAAATTAAATTGCTTCTAGGTGACTGGGATTGGCACAGCCCTGCTTTCTTGTTTTAATTTTTAACTTATGAATGGTGCCGCATGTTGACATAGTTGTTTGTTGCTAAACTTTATATAATGTGTGATTTCAGATTCAGCTTGAACTATTATCTAATTCACTACATGTAGCAGTGCATTATATGTAATGTTAGTATTTCTGCTTGACTCCTTGATATTGCAATGGAATTCCTACTTTATTAAATGTATTTGATATGCTAGTTTACTGTGTAGAATTTAACTTTTTTCTGGTTGTGCTGTTCCTTTTTACAAGCCGCTAGATAAAGGTAGTTTCTGACAATTATTGATCTATGTTTGTATTGCCAATGTACTTAGGGGATAATGTAAAAATCATTTTAACAAGAGGAAATACAGATATTTAAAACTTTAATACTAACTATATGGGAAAAGGGTCCATTGTGAAAACACGGTTTATCTTTGGATTCAATGTTTGTCTTTGGTTTTACAAAGTAGCTTGTATTTTAAGTATTTTCTACATAACATGGTAAAAATGTAGAACAACTGCAATGCATCAATAAAAAAGTTACTTTTCTGTATTCTATTAATTTGTTGATTTCTGACTGAAAACATCTTGTGGTTAATTCCATTTTTAAATTCCAATTGTACATCAAGGTAAAATGAAAAGAAAGAAAACCTTGTGCCAAGTCCCATTTTTATGTAAAGGATACCATGGAAAAGCAGCAGAAAGGGGAAAGGGAAGGCTGCCTTTAAGAGAACAGGGAATTTGTCAGCAGTACTGCATGTGGTAGCTTAGTACTTGAGAGTAGGGCATAATTCAATGTCAGGATCAAAAGGAATTTTTGTTGAATGTGGAGATGGTCTGAGGATGGAGTATATCATGTCTTGACAGAGAGCAGGTTTTTCTCACTGTAAAGCAGAGTAGCTTCAGAAACTGGTTATATTTTGTCTTGCTTTGTGCTTACTCCCACCCATCGAGCTAACTCTATTTTCCATGCCTTTCTGTTCTGGATAGGCATTCCTTTTTCCACCGGACCTGTTCCATTGGATCAGGGCATATACAGAAAAGTTTCAAGGAAAGCCTTCAATTGCAATATGAACCAAGTGATCCATTGACTCAACATGTAAGCATGATAAACTATCCTTACATGTTATTCACATTTCTAACATATATTGGAATTAGCTTTATATGTATAATTTCTCTTGTGTCACCAACAAATTGTTTTCTAAACAATTACTTTAAAGTTCATAACACAATGTAAATTCCAACCTTTTTGACTGCATAGTTTTCTAATTGGTACATTATAACTGGTGTATCATACATTTTTACCCGATTCCTCCATTTCAAATTTCAGAAAAAGTTTAAACATTACAGCAATTGTATGTTCACTATCAGTGCATATTTGAACTTTAATTCTGTCTTATTTTGCTGCATACCATAAATCTTACCCATTTTGAATCTTTTTGATAACTGTAAATGGGGAAACAAGCTGATACTTGGTTGGTGGGAGTTGGAGCATGCCCTCTGCCCCTCCTGCTGGATCTAATGGGACAGTTGGATGTAATTGGAGAGAAATGGTCCTTCAATGTTCCATGCTATGAAGGGTTATGTCAAAGATCTTGAAATGTACCTAGGAGCAACCAATGTAGCCCAAAGAACACAAGTGTAATGTGTGCTGATTGAGGGGTGCTCAAAACTACCTGCATAGCTTCATTTTGCTCCATCTGAAGCTTACAAATACTCTACCAGGCCAGCCCCCATATCCAGTGAATTGCAATAATACATACAAATAACCAAGGTGTGAGTGGTGAGCAGAATCTCCCAGTCTAGGGATGGTGCAAGCAGTGCACAATTTGTACTTGATTAAAGGGTCTCCTGCCTGTGGCTGCCACCTGTTACTTTAACAGGAGCTGAGGCCAGAAGGAGCCCCAAATTGTACACAGGTTGTGTTTGAGGCAGTGCAACAAGAGATGGAAAGTCTCCAACACCAAGGGGCTCTTGCATCTAAAGTCACTCAATTTTGCTTAAACCTGTTGTTCCCTAGATTTTAGTTAGCGTATGGTACGTGTTAGCGAGGGATCACCGAGGTGGCTAGCTGCCTCTGTGAAAGGAATTTTTTCAGGCAGTGTTATTTTTACCTGCAGGATGCTAAATGTTGGTAGGCAATTAGGAGACGTTCCTTTCTTGTCCCTCCAAGGTTTATTTGCTCATGGGAATTGAGCCGCCGAGCCTCCAACCTTAGTAGTATGCAGGTCCAATGTCTTACCACATGAGCCACCACGGCCCCTGATCCCTAGATATTGAGACAGGACACGCAGAGCATGCGTCATTGGCTTAAACCCCTGTCACACTGCACCAACGGATGGAAAGGATGTAAAATGGAGAAAAACAGTTACCATCCGTTGGTTAATGCGATGCTTCCGTTCTGCACTCACTGCCTCCGTTTTGCTTCCTCTCTATCCGTCCAGCATCCGTCTATTGATGTTTCATCCGCTCAGAGGGTTTTGAGCTGCTCAAAACTTTTGCGTGGAAAATGTATCCAATGCGTCAGTTCTGCATCCGCTAGGCATCCGCTAGGCATCCGCGCAACTCGATCCGCTCCAACGGTAAACGGATGCAGGGAGGAAGTGGAACGGACGCGGAACGGATGCAGAACGGATGGAGAAAGGATGAAAGCGGATGGAGCTCGCAAAGAAAGCATTTAAAACGGAAAAAAACGTTCGCAGAGGGGACCTATCTCTGATATTAAGGATGTCTAGAGGATGCCGAGAGGATGCAAAGGGACACAGTGGAAAACCTATACTGCCTATAAAAAGGGGGAGCAACTCATCTGGATCTCACTTTCAGACCAGCAGACCAGCTGTGCAGACCTCTGCAGCCTTCATCTGACTCTTCCTCTTCCACAGCATCCAGTCATGTCCACCATAGATCGTAACAAAGTCCTTTTCGCAGCCACCATCGTTCTACAACAGTGCGAAGCCATCTACAGGCTCTGTGAACTCTACTATGGGAAGAAAAAGAAGCGGCCAAGAAGCGTCTGGGTATGAAGATGGATCAGGAGAAGAGCAGAGTATGGACTGTACAACAAGCTGATGGTGGAGCTGAGGAACGAAGACCCTCATGCATTCCAAAACTTCATGAGGATGCCTCCAGCCATGTTTGACGAAGTTGTGCAGCGGCTGACACCCAGGTTGACCAAGGCAAACACCAACTTCCGGCCCAGCCTGGAACCTGGGCTCAAGGTGGCACTCACTCTGCGCCACCTGGCCTCAGGAACCACCTACAGGAGCATGCAATACGGCTGGAGGGTGCCACACAACACCATCAACATTGTGGTCAGAGAAGTGGTGCAAGCCATCATCGAATAATACATGGAGGAGCTCCTCCAGTGCCCCTCCACTGAAGAAGGATGGAAGAAAGTTGCAGAGCAGTGGTATCAGAGGTGGAACTTCCCCCACACCGTTGGAGCCATAGATGGGAAGCACGTGGCCTGCAAAGCGCCAGCCAAGTCGGGGTCCACTTATTTCAACTCCAAGAGCTTCTTCAGCATCGTCCTCTTCGCCATGGTCGATGCTGACTACAAGTTCATGTACATCGATGCTTCAGGCAACGGCTCATGTTCAGATGCCCAGGTATACAACGCCAGTGACCTCAAGGAGGGGCTGGAACGCAACCTCATCGTGGGCTTCCCAGATCCAGACCCACTGCCCAATGACACGCAAGGTGTGCCCTACTTCATTGTGGGGGATGACACCTTCTCCCTCAGAACCTACCTCATGAAGCCCTACACCTCCAGACTCCTCACCCGTGAAGAGAAGATCTTCAACTACAGGCTGTCCAGGGCAAGGCGGGTGGTGGAGAACGCCTTTGGCATCCTGGCCAACAGGTTCCAGGTACTTCTCACCACCAGGCAGCATCGCCCAGAGACTGTGAGGAGGATCGTGGAAGCTTGCTGCATCCTGCACAATCTCATGCGCACCCAGTACCCAGTCTTGCAGAACAGGCTCGTGGATGATAGATGCTTAATGGATGCTTCCTTCATCCTGTCTCATCGCACTGATGAGATTGGGCCATGTATGTTGGGTGGCCCTACAATGAACAGGGCGTTTAATAAAGAGTTGTGTTTATGTTGACATGTGTGGATGATTATTACATTATTATTGATAATAAAGGGCCATAGGTGTGGCACCTGGCAGGGTGGACCATACAGTCCCACTATACATGCACTGGAGGTTTATCTATCCCACAGCTATTACCCATCCCAAAGGTATTCCTGCCCATCCCACTGATATCTTAACCCATCCCACAGATATCTTAACCCATCCCACAGGTATCCCTGCCCATCCCACTGCTATCTTAACCCATCCCACAGATATCCTAACCCATCCCACAGGTATTCCTACCCATCCCACTGCTATCTTAACCCATCCCACAGATATCCTAAGCCATCCCAAAGGTATCCCTGCCCATCTGACAGGTATCCCTGCCCATCCCACAGCTATTACCCATCCCAAAGGTATCCCTGCCCACCCCACTGCTATCTTAACCCATCCCACAAGCATGCAAAGGTTTAAACCATTTCTAAAAGTTTCCACCAAGACTTTATTAAAAAAAAGAAATGAAGCAAGTGTGTGAATCAAAGATAGACTTTATTAACAACAAGCTGTAAAAGAAAAATGACCCAAGTCAAGTGTCCAAATAAAGTCCACAGGTCTCCAGCCAGTCTCTGGCACTCCTCTTGGTCACTCGGAGGTGTGCCCAGTCTCAGGAGTGAAGGGTCCAGGTGCTGTGGAGATGGCTGGTGCTGGAGTGCTTGTCTGAAGCGCCATTGGGGTGCCTGGCCCCGAGAGGACAACACGTGATGGTGTGTTGAGAAAGCTCTCAGACAGCTGGCTCAGACCCGTGATGTTGTGAGCTCCTTCCTCCATGCCATGGGGTGTCAACCCCAGTACCGACGACAGATGTACTGAGGCCAGGCTTGGCTGTGGGGTGGAGGAAGGAGCAGTGTAGTGGGGCTGTCTGGTCTGCAGCTGGGTGAAGACTGGCGTGGGTGGCATCAGTGTCGTGGGTGGCATCGGTGGCGTAGGTGGCATCGGTGGTGTTGGTGGCATCAGTGGCATCGGTGGCATCGGTGGCATCAGTGGAACCGGTGGCAACGGTGTCGTCCGATGACTCTGTGCCTGGACTGGGAAGGGCTGCTGCTTGTGCTGCTGGACCTCCTGGTAGCCGTAGCCCTGGTAGGTGAGGGCCTGTGGAAAGCCTTGGAATGGGAGGGACATCACCTGGGGTGGAGAAGCAGACCTGGACTGGGTGGGAGCATGTTCAGCTGGGCCTGGAGGGTTGTGAAGCAGCTCGGTGATCCGGTCCTTCACCACCTGGTACTGGGGTTCCGCCATGTCCGTGAGGGTCTGGTTCACACAGGTGAGGAAGGGCTTGCAGTTGGAGGATGAAGAGTCAGTGTGGACCAGCTGAGAGAGATCTATGTTGCTCCAGATGGTGTCCCTGATCTCCAGCACGACAGTGTGGCTCTGCCCCTCCTGTCTGGCTCTCTGTCTTTCTGTGGAGGTGGAGCTGGGGGTGGATGCGGGTCAGGCTGTGGTGGACATGCCGTCTCCTTTCTCCCACCGCACCAGGGAGTCCTCCACGTGCTCCACCACGGTTAGTACAGCTGTGGGGGGGTTCTCCGCCATGGCACGCTCCACAGAAACCTGCCTGGAGACAGGAGCTGACTCTCGCCCAGAAGAGGACTGGCTCTCAGCAGGCTGCCGGAGAGAGAGGGTAGTGAGAGGGGCTGCTGGTGCTCCTCAATGGCAGATCTCACCCTCCAGGAAGCTGCACCTGGCCATGATGTAGATCTCTCTGTCCATCAGCTTAACCATGGCCTGGCCAGATTTCTTCAGCTTCCCGTACCAGGTATGCATGTGCTTTAACCAGCCGAGGAGCACCTCCGAAGTGTAGCCCATACTCTCCGCCTTCTCTCTCCAAGCAGCATGCTTCTGCTTGGTGTCCCTGTAGAGACGGTGTCCCTTCCGCCACAGATAGTCATTCTCTCTCAGCCACTCCAGCACCTCATCCTCGTGTTCCTCCTCAATGGAGTATTGCCTCCTCTCCCGTTCCCACATATGCCTCTTCCTCCCTTTGGCAGGACCAGATGGGCCCTCATCAGAGGGGCTCCCAGGTAGTAGGGGCTGCTCCTCCACACCACCAGCAGCAGCAGCACCAGCAGGATCATCATCATCATCATCATCCCCAGCAGGATCATAATCATCATCAGCAGAAGCAGCAGCAGCACCAGCAGGATCATCATCATCATCATCATCAGCAGCAGCAGCAGCAGCAGCAGCAGCAGGACCAGTAGGACCAGGATCAGCAGCAGCAGAGTAAGCACCAGCAGCGCCAGCAAGACCAGGACCACGAGCAGGACCAGGAGCATGAGCAGGACGAGCAAGACCAGGAGCACGAGCAGGATGAGCAAGTCCAGGAGTACGAGTAGGACCAGCAGGACCAGCAGGACGAGGAGCAGCTTCAGCAGGGTACGCACCAGCAGAAGCACCACCGCCAGGAGCAGCTTCAGCAGAGTAAGCACGAGCAGAAGCACCACCGCCAGGAGCCGCTTCAGCAGAGTAAGCACGAGCAGAAGCACCACCTCCAGGAGCAGCATCAGCAGAGTAAGCACGAGCAGAAGCACTACCACCAGAAGCAGCAGCATCAGCTCCTCCAGAAGCAGAAGCAGCAGAAGCCCCAGCAGAAGCCCCAGCAGAAGCAGAGTCAGGGACAGGGGGAGGGAGGGTGGCCCTGTCCCTCTTGCCAGGGATGGCGGCAGGTTGCTGAGGATTTCTGTTCTTCCCCATGGTTGTGGGGTTGCTGGCTGGCAGGGAGCCTGGCAGGGAGCCTGGCAGGCACCAAGGCTCGCAGGAAGGCTGGCACCAAGGCTGGCAGGAAGGCTGACAGGCAGTCAGGCACCAAGGCTGGCAGGCAGGCTGGCAGGAAGGCTGGCAGGAAGGCTGGCTGGCAGGCAGGCACCAAGGCTGGCAGGAAGGCTGGCAGGCAGGCAGGCACCAAGGCTGGCAGGCAGACTGGCTGGCAGGGAGGCTGGAAGGCAGGCTGGCAGCAAGGCTGACAGGCAGGCAGACAGCAAGGCTGGCAGGAAGGCTGGCCAGGAGGCTGGGAGGCAGGCTGGCAGGAAGGCTGGCAGGAAGGCTTGCAGCAAGGCTTGCAGCAAGACTTGCAGGCAGGCATGCAGGCAGGGCAGGCAAGGCAGTCAATGCGTCCGGCAGCAGGTCTTTCCTCCGAATGGTGACCTGCTTCTGAGCTGCTTCCCTTTATATCCGCGGGGCTTACGCAATGCATCCCCCCCGCATGCTCAATTAACACTTTGCATCCGTTAGGCTTCCGCTGTGCATCCGCTAGGCTTCCGCTGTGCATCCGCTAGGCTTCCGCTGTGCATCCGCTTCATCCGTTCCGCATCCGCTTTGCTGAGGTCCCCCGGAAGCCTAGCGGATGTGCCATCTGCTCCCATCCGCTTCCATCCGCTAGGCTTCCGTTCCGCATCCGGTTTTCATCCGCTCTGCGTCCTCCCCGCATCCATTCCTTTCCGTGTTATCCGCTCTGGTTATGCAGATTTTTGCCGCTTTTGAGAGCAGATAACAACGGATGGAACATTTTTCTCATCCGTTGTGTCCTTTTTACCAACGTTTTGCATCTGTTGGGCAGTGTGACAGGGCCTTTAGGGTGGATGTAAGGCTGCATATCACCATCTCACTTTGTGCTATCAGATATCACCCAGTGGAAGGAAGTACCAAATTCTCTGGCACCCCACAACCAGGATCTAAGAGGTTGGGACCTCTCTTCCCCAATCAGCTCCTAGAACTTTCCAGGGGCACTCAGTGGACATCTACCATGTTATCCTTCTAAATTGGCTTAAGGGTTGGGTGCATGGGGCACAACATAGTGCCCCATACGCCCCCCCCCTCCACCTTTAGAAGGATAACATTGTAGATGTCCACTGAGCGCTCCTGGAAAGTCAAGAAGAATAAGAATGGAGGTACTACCCTTATCCTCATCCCACCAGAAGTTATCCAAATGAATGACCAATGCTGTTTCTATTCCATATTCATGCCTGAATCCTTACTGAAAGGAGTCTAGATAAGCTGTTTCTTCTAGGATCCTCATAAACTGCTCCATGACTCAACAATTTTTCTTAAAAAATATATCATTAACATAGGATTCTTTTTTTTAATTTATCTAGATAGGATATTTTTTATTCTTCCCTACTTTCCTTATCATAATATGTAGCTGATACCAATTTGTTTTTGCAACAATCAGTAGATAGATATATAAGGCTTTACACTGAAAGGTGTCAACTGTCCTGTTGGTGAATCCAGAAAAAGAAACTCCTGGGACATTATTTTACCAAGAGTATATACTTTACTGAATAAACCATATTGGCACATATGAAACAAAACCAGCTCTGAGGCTCCTATGCAAAAGCTAGTATAGTTAATTCCCCCCTTCCCCTATAAGCAACCCACAGTTCATTATGTGCACCAATCACTTCTGTTCATTTTGTTATGGGAACCAGCCATGCTATAACATCGGCTTGGTGTGTCCTTGAGGTGGGACCACCGTCTCATAGGAACTGGCAATATTTGGATGCAATTCTCCCAACCCTTGCATTCCATCCCATCCCCTACCTTTTTTTGTCAAGTTTTGAGCAGGTGAAAGATCGAGTCAGTCTTGACACAAATGTATTTCTTGAAACACATTCAGTGAAATATTATCAGCTACATTTTTAAATTAGATTTGGTAGAATTTAATGGGATATTAGAAACTCAAATTCTTGATTCAACTTACTAAAATATCACAATCATTTTTCACTCTACATGTTTGCGCATATTATTTCAGATGTACACCTAGAAATTGATTGTACTGTATGTTGTCATGCTTATCCTACCTCAAATAATTTTGGAAGGTAAACAGCATCTGCCCCAGTTGAACTTGAGTGGGGAAACTGTCTGGAAATTCTAGGTCTGTGGGCCAGACTGCAAAATTAAAAGAGTATTGAAAAAAGTATTGGCATGAAAACTGCTGAGAAAACTACTTGGATGTAATCAGCAAAAATTGAGCTTGACTCAATAACATCTTTATCTTTTTATTAGATTCTTTTGTTGTTGCTGTTTAAAAGAACAAGGAGGTGATTATTGTTAAAAGTGCAAAGATAAAAAAATGTAGAGAAGAAAATAGAAAAAGTAAATGAACAGAAACTAAAATCACTGCGAGAAAGAAATGTGTTGGCTACTCTAAGGGGCACATAGTCAGACTAAAGTGAGTGGTAATAACTTTTCTTCATTTTCTTATATAAATAATAGAAGCATGATCAATTAAAGTATGATCTTCCAGCATATGCTTTATATTAATGCCCATTTACAGCAGAAGAAATACAGAGGGGGTTGGATTCTTTCTAAAACAATAAAGTTGTAGGATTTGATTGCATGTACCCATAACTACTGAAGTACTGTGAACCAGCAACTAAATGTTAGCTTGCCTCCTTTTTTAGTTCCATACTAGACTCAGGATGGCTGCCTCCTATATTCAAGAAGACCAAAAACATTGCAATTTTGAAAGCAGGAAAGGATCTAAACCTTCCCTGAAGTTACAGGCCAACTGGTTTTCTATGTGTCTATAAACTTCAGAAAGATTTGTGTTAAACATAATAGCCCTAGCAGTAGAATCTGTAAACCAAATAGAACAAATTAGATTTCATCCCACACATGATAGTAGCAATCAATTAGATTTCATCCCACACATGATAGTAGCAATCAAGTCCTTGCACTAACTTTCTACCTGAAGAACAGATTCCAAAAGAAAAGGAAAAATGTCTGTTTTTCTTGACTACGATATTGTCTGGAGAGAAGGACTTGTCAAATGATTTGTCCTTGTTATAACACCATTGCCTTGATTGACAACATGCTGGTTATTTCAAGTTTCACAGAACTCAATTGAAGCAGATATCATAAGCTGAATAATGGTCTACCACAAGGATCACTAATATCCCCTGCTCTTTTTAACTTGGACACCTGCGACCTGCCTGAAATTGTTTGTCAAAAATTTATTTATGTCGATGATATCAAGCTCAGAACCCAGAGAACTAACTTGAGTGATGCAGAGTTTATCCTTTCTCAAGTTCTTCAAAAGTTGAAGGACTACTTCAAAAAATGGTGTTTCCAATCAAGACGAACAAAAACAGAAGAAGCCATATTCCACCTCAGGAAATAGGTACACAAATTACCAGCCTTCAGCGAAGTTCTGGAACCATATTTTCCATATAATAACTCTCTGGGGGTAACATTGGACAGATCACTAATCTTCTAGCAACACTTGAAAAAAAAACTGCAAAATTTAAAAGCTGTAACAATTTACTGAACAGACTGGCTGGAACATCCTGGGTGCTAACACCCTACGAATGACAGCCTTTGTTTTGGTTTATTTCAAGCTGAATATTGTGCCAGCATGTGGCTTAACAGTTCCCACAACCAAATGGTAAATATGCAAATCTGCCAGACAATGCATATCATTCTCTAGCACTATCATGGCAAACCTATGATATGCCTGCCGGAAGTAGCACGCAGAGTCATTTCTGCCGGTACATGAGCTGTTGCCTGGAACGGATCCACGATGCATGTGTCTGCACCTCCGGCCAGCCAGTTGGGTATCTGCCACGCATGTGTGGGAGGTGGGCACTTTGCATAGGTGGGGTGGGACGTGCACAGGAGGTTGCACAAACATGCACAGAGGCACATGGCACATGGAATGTGCACACATTCACAGAGGCGCCATGGGGAGGCATGCGCATATGCAGGGGTGGGGGGTGTCACGTGCACATTGCCCTATGGGTGCAGGCATGTGTGTGCACATGCACACATACACACTTTTGGCATGTGATGACAAAAAGGTTAGCCATCACTGCTCTAGCACATTGCATCCATTCCTGTACACTGGTTACCAGTACTTAGTAACATCATGTCACCCCGCATTGAAAGACAACAAGCTCTCGTCCAGCTATGGTCAAGGATGCTGAACAACAAGGTCTTCCCTATTCACCAGGATATTGCATAGTCCATCACAACATTGAAATCCCATTGGCCAGGATGGAAAAATGCTTAATATTTACTCAGTTAACTCCAAGAATGCCTGAAAAGAGGAATGGCCCAAGGTACTCTTGTGGCCTGACCATTGGCGATTCCTCTACCAAACCAGCAGTCTAGTGGTTTATTAGAATCAAGTGCCTCCTAGATGGCTAAGTCTGCCTGGAAAGTGATCCATATAATACTGCCGTTTCTCTGTGGAAAGGGATTGTCTTTTAGCCTTGAAGAAAGCTGTAGTATAGTCCCTCCTCAAGAGGCTATTGCTGGATCCAACCATCATGATAAATTTTTGTCAATCCCCAATCTCTCCACTCTGAGGAAGGTGTTTGAGATGTTGATTGGGCTTCAGTTCTAGAAATCATAGAAGTGAATTATCTAAATTTGTTTCACTCAGGGTTCAGGCCAGAATTGACTATGATGATAGTATCAATGTATAAATTACACTTATCTATGGTGGTTCCAATTAGACCATGTAGACCAGGCAAGAAGCATGTCTGTCTCCTAACTTGTTGATATTTAGAACTAAAACTTTTGCTCCCTTTTTGTTTAATATCTACACAAAACCATGGGATAAGGTCATCTGTTTGTTTGAGGTCAGCTACATTAATAATCTGATGATACTGAGAATTTTACATTTCCACCCATCAGGGTTGACCAACCAGTGTTGACATCTTGACCCAATCTGTGCATTGTCCTCTGAAATGGCCCCTTTAAAGTTCAATTTTGACCATTTTGGAGAACCCTTGGAGATATTTATGTATATATGTGTGGATAGATAGAAGTGTTGATAATTAAGCTGGAATAAAGTAGGAAAAGGCAAAATGGTACCCAGGATCATCTTTGGCACCTACTGAATTTCCTCAGTAGGTGCTGACTATTCCCCCCCCCAAAAAAAATAAATAAATAATTCAATTAAATGGAAGCCTGGGATAATGAGAAGCAAAGCCTCAACTTCTAACATCTTTATTTACAAAGATGTTGATGGTGACTAATATGGAAGTAATTCTATTTATCCAGAAAAAAATGGCAACACACTATTGTGACAAGAGCAATGTCACTAATTTATATTCTGATAAATGGACATGAGTGACAGCCATTTGATGAACAGGTAATTTTCCCTATAGTAGCCATTTTGTGAGAATGCCAATGTTATATCCCCAAATACACATGTACCACTTTCCCAGGAAGGATACTTATTCTTATGCCTGCTAAAATATAAAGTTGTGACTCAAATTCAGTACTGTCTATTTTATATTTTCTGCCATAAGGTCAGCTGTTGATGTTTCAGCAGCACTAGCAACAATTTTGCTAATCATCCCACAAAGTTCTTGAATGAATTGCTCCTTGGATCTATTCTTTGGTGTCATGAAACAACTATTCCTACCTCAAGGTTTGTCATCGCAGCTCCCAGGCCTTCCTGCAGTTTCTCCATGGAATTATTTGCACGTTCCTAAAAAGGTATTTTTTTTCTTTCAACAGATATATAATTTGCCATCCTCAGTGTTTTTGGACTGTAACTTTTATCAGCCGCAATGGTTAGGGATTATGGTAGTTATATTCATGGAGTAAGATAATATTACTGAAATTTAAAGTTTCCTTAAAAAGACATGTTTTAAAATCTCTATTAAAGTGTGTAGTTATAGTCATATTGCCATGATTGTAAGCAAAACCTCTAGATGGCAGTATATGGCTTTGATTTGAAGAAATCTTTGGAAAAAATCTGATTCTTTGTTTTCTCAAATCAGTCTTAAATTCAATTCTCACACTGCTTTAAAGGGTGGTAAATTGTGATCTGTGAAGAAATACTGGATTACATTTTTCAAAAAGTATCAGCTTTATGGTAGACAAAAATATTTCCAATGCACATCTTGAATTTCAATATATGAGTTATTGTACTTCCTTATTGTGGAATAACTTAATATCGTTATCTGAAACAACAATGATACATGAATTGTTCATGGAAGGGCAATTGTGTGGGAAATAGGTTATATAATCAGTCTTTTTTTCTATTGTTCATTTCTCTTTCAGTCAAGAATAGTTGTTCATTGGTAGAGCATATACATTGGTTCCCATCATTATCTCTGCATAATTTTAGGAGTAATTTATTTATCACATTTCTATACTGCCCATCTCAAGTAAGTTACTTTATCATTTCTATTAGAATTCTCTCTATTAAAGGTCCACCTATTATCAACATAAACAATATCAATGTTTATGTTTAAACTACCACAACTTTAAGATATTTGGACTTCAACTCCTAGAATTCCCCAGCCAACATGCTAATATATCTAATGAAATAAATACATGATACAGACTATTGCACAATGAAAGTTATGCAACTGTTCCATATTATGGAATTTTATTGGCAGGCCTGATGATGTTCCACTTGTAGTTCGCCCATGTTTTCTACTCATTCTTCCAACTTTCACCAACTAGCACTAGAAATAAAAAGAACAAAATAGAACAATGAATCCCCAGCTACCCACCCATTAAGAGCAAAAAGGACATGTTAATTGCATAATGTGTATCACCTGGTAGCACTGGAAATCATCCAGCTGAAAATATCTTAAATGCAAGGTGATGTCTTGACTCATAATGGAAAGGCAAATCAATGGTTCCAGGCAACACAATGGACCTATTCTGTTTTGCCAGTGGCAATAAATGTGATCTTGAAGTATCAGAAAAAGAAACTTGCAATTAATTCCAAACTATTGGCATTTTTCAGTACTGTAGCCTGTCACACAGATATTGATCTAGTTATCTGCTGAAAACCTGATTGCTTTGCTAATTCAGATGAACAGTAGTTCATTTTTAACTGACCTTGACAATGAAGGATTTTTCTTGTTCTCCTTCAGTCAATTATAAAGGGTAATTTTATGAAACTTTTGATCAACTGAGAACTCTTTTTATTTGTTTCTATTGGAGTCAGTTAATCTTTGTAATCTCCATGTCAGCTACATTTCTCAGTACCTGAGGAATCCATCCATTTGTTTTAAAGTCATACAAAAAGAATATTCAATAATAGCTTTTCTTGGAGCTAGAGCCCTTTCTTCCCTTTTTCTCTCTCCAAACATACATTTAAGGATCATCTGCACCTCACAGATCCTGGGACGGTGACCAGTTATGCTGGACTTTATGAAAATGAACAGTCATTATTCCCTACATTTCTTGCAAAAGAGAACATTAGTGCTGGCAGTGATGGGAATTTAAAATCTGTTATTGAACTCAATGAACTGTCAGGAAAATAGTCATGAAGTTTCTACAAAATTGCCTGACTACAAATGTAACTTCATTTGTAGTTCTTGAGAGACTTCGAGAGACTTTGTATTCTGATTCATGTCTAAAAGAAAATTCCTTGCCCTTCAGAAATATACCAGAATTTTGTTTCATATACAAACAGATGAAAGCAATCTCTTTCCCTTAATTTGTTTGAACTGAGACATATATGAAATGAAGTTTAATTGGAAACTGCCCTTTGCTGAGTTAGGCTACTGGTCCATCTTGTCCAATATTTTCAGCACTGATTGCATTCCTTTGTTACAGTAAGTCATAATTTATCTGTATTGATTGAATAAGGCACTACTAGCTGGAGCTTGGCTTAATGCATTAAGCCAAGACCAAAATAATATAAATTGGGACAGAATTGAGCAATGATAGCCCTCATTTGTGGTCTGTGAATATCCAAGATTGTCCTGCTGACAGTGTGAGTATTAAGTTAACAAAAATAAAATAAAGAAATTACTATATTATGCCTGTGTGAGGTGAAACACAGCTATTTTACCTACTTCAAAGATGCTCAGAATACGACCCAAAACTGGTTGCAAAATTATCCAGCCATTTTTTTGAAAGTATGCGTAATAGAAGAAAAGAAGTGAAATAAGGGTAGAAATGGATATACCAAATGTTGTGATGCGAAAACACCTATTCCTATTTATAAAAAAATTGTACACAATCCTCAAATAGAGAAACAAGTGTGAAAGAGTCTGCTCAATCTAATTCAGGAATGATACACAAACTCCTCAATCCTGTAGTGCTTCTGGTAGGAGAGTGAGATTTTTGCATACAAATCATGTGCTCAATCACTTACCAATGACTTTTTTATTTAGAATAAGTGGTATTTCTATAGATTCAACTCCTATTCGGTACTGTCATAGAACCCAGGCAATATCTGAGCAGTCAGTACTCATTACAGAATAAAAGCTGCCACTATGTTTTGGACTGTGAATTTTTCGAAACAGTTGTTTGCTTAGTTTTTCAGGAAGCCTTAGCTTTCACAATAAAGTCTAGCTTTTGCTTTTCAACTAAGTGTTTCAACATCTCATTCTCCATTACTTCTTTTATTCAGTGAAATCCAGACTTGATGAACCAGTCTGCAATCTAATCCTCAGGATTTTGAGTGGAACACCTTTCCCAAGAGACAAATAAACAACTTGTTTATGCTCAGCTGTACTTTAATTTTTACAGTAGCTAATGTAAACAAATCTTAATTCTATGAAACATACACAACTGCCATCATAGTCTCAGATTCATAAAGAAACTCTACTCACTACCATTCACTGCTTGAAACAATATACAAATATGTAGTATCTGATTCCCCTCTATAATAAAATTAATATGTGTATATTATTTATGAAGCAGGTACTCATTTATAAATTGTGGGGTTTTTTTTGCTTCCAAATAATATTAAAGTCATTGCACTTGCGAATAGGACTGTAAGCAAATTTTCCAGTTCAACGTAGCATTCCTTTAATGACATAGGATGCTGCGTTGCAGATAAAGTACCCTAACAAAACAAGTACAAAAAGTTATAGAATAATCTGGCCACATTGTTTTGTGCTTCCATCTCTCTCTTTCTCTCTCTCTCTCTTTCTCTCCCCCCCCTTCCTTCTCTCTTTTACTAGGAATATTGACCTTCCACAGTATTGATATTGCTTCTGATAGCCTCTGCCATTTCCTATCTTGGCACTCCTTGCCCTTATCTAAGTACAAACATAAGAACAGGATTGCAACAATGGGTCATCTATGCTGGAAAGCTTTCATCTAAACAGTCTTAGATAAAAGAAATTTAGGGATTATACAGCAAACAGGGCTGCAACTTTTAGCTATAACTAGAAGGCCCTTGTTGTAGAAGGCTATTCTAGAACCACAGTTCATTTATTAAAATCATTTTGAAACTACTCTGGATTACTAATCATGAAAAAAGAGAAATAAATTGAATAAGTTATAAATCAAGCCAACATGAAGCTTGTTGACATAGCTAAGTGAAGTACAAAGTGGTTGTGGCTTGGAATGCATGAATTCTGTCAAGCACAAGAAACCAGGAATAGGACTAGAGTTCAAAGCACCAAAAGTTTATTTCATGCTATCTATACATAAGAATCTGTTCTACTGTGTTTCTCCAACAATATGGCCTCTCCCAATAGGAAGTCCCAGCATGCTTTATAGGCATAAAATCAAATTAAGCCCCTCCCCCAAATTAAGGCCTATATTACACATGTAAAATGGGGGGGAATGATGGGGGGGCTGGCCATTAGGAAGTACTTTTGTTGCATACCCGTATATGATGCTGCCTGCGTTGATCTTGGAGTTGGTGGGGCACTTTGTATCAGGAGAACTTCCGTCATTGCTTTCCCTTCTCCCCGTGCTGCCACGGCATTTAAACCAATGCCACGGCATTTGGTGCAGCCATGCACAGCCAGCCAGGGATCCTCTCTGCAACCGGAGCCTGGCGGAGACACTCAGCTTCAGGCACTCCTGTTGCTGCCCTCCCTTTGCCTTCAAAGACAAAGCCAATTCTTTTAAAAACAATGCCCTACTATCGGTACGACAAAGACTCCCCTGCCCAAGAGGGCAGCCCAACCCGACGTGGAGAGGCAAATCTCCCGGGGCCACAGCGCAGAATTGGGCCACCCTGAGAGAAGCACCCAGTCGCCATCCCTGCCTGGTGCTGGGCAGAGCACGAAGAGCTTTGCCTAGGACGCCCAGAACAGCTGACAGGCAGGGGCCCCTGCCTGGTGGTTGAGCTCTCGCCAAGGCAACGAGTGCCTCCCCGCAGGACCCTCCGCTCATCCCACCAGAGCCATGCAGGCTGGGAAGAGCCGGGAAAGCAAGCCGTGGGTGCGCGGCCGGCTGCCAAGCAAAAGAGCCAGGCCAACCCGTGCTTGGCTTCCTTCCCAAGTCCCTCCAGCCCGAACCCAAAGGGGCCACCAGGAGAGGCTGCCCAAGGCACTTATAGTGCCCACCCAATCATGGACAGGAAGACAAGGCGATGGCCTGCACCGCATCCTTCTCCGAGCTGAGTCCTGCTGAGTGAGTGCCTCTGTCTGATGCCCATGCCGCTACAGCATTTGGAGCTGCCGGCGCATTTGGAGATGTGTGGGGACAGGCTGGGCGAGGGGTGAAAAGGGTGGGAGGCTTCAGGCTCTCTCTGCCGGACCCGCTGGCCAGGGAAGCAGCTCTGCTGTTACCTTGCCTCCCTGTCCGCAGATGGGTGGGAGCTATCATTGCCTCAGGCAGCCTCTCCCAGTGGCTCCTTTGGATTCGGGCTTTGAGGAATTTGGGAAGGAATCCAAGCTCAGGTTGGCCTGGCTGTTTCAGTTAGCAGGCGGGTGTATACCCGTGGCTCACTTTCCCAGCTCTGCCCAGCCTGCATGGCTCTGGCAGGATGAGCGGAGGGTCCTGCGGGGAGGCACTCGCTGCCTTGGCGAGAGCTCCGCTGACGGGCAGGAGGGCCCACCTGTCAGCTGCTCTGGGTGCCCCAGGCAAAGCTTTTCATGCTCTGCCCAGCACCAGGCAGGGATGGCAGCTGGGTGCTTCTCCCAGGGTGGGCCGATCCTACGCTGCGGCCCCAGGAGATTCACCTCCCCATGTGGGGTTGGGCTGCCCTTTCAGGCAGAGGAGTCTTTGTCGTACTGGTAGTAGGGTGTCATTTTTAAAAGAATTGGCTTTGCCTTCGAAGGCAAAGGGAAGGCGGCGACAGGAGCGCCTGAAGCCAAGTGTCTCCACCAGGCTCCAGTTGTAGGGAGGAGCCCTGGCTGGCCATGCATGGCTGCACCAAACGCCATGGCGTTGCTCAAAACACCATGGCAGCACGGGGAGAAGGGAAAGCAATGGTGGCAGGTTTCCCGATACGAAGTGCCCCACCAATGCCGAGGTCAACATCCAAGCCGTCGCCGCCCACCTGCTTGAGGATGCAAAGGGGAGAATTAAGTCACCCCTGAAAAAATGGCCTAGCCATTTTTTGGGAGGTCCAAAAAAAATAAGGCCCGGCCTTATTTTGTGAGAAACATAGTACTAATGGTCAAGTCAAATTAACCCCAGATAAGATTTAACTGAATTGGACTTAGCTTTTTTGCGGGAACATAATGACTCAAAACTGATGATATGTTTGACCTCACCCACGGCCTTCATGTGGTTACCTCATACAAATTCAATCGCTGTAATAAGTTTGCTGTTTAATGAAAGATGCAAACCTAATCAGTTATAATTTGTCTGATAAATTATAGTTAAACAAGACATGATTTATATAATGTGCGCACAATCATATTTGCAAATGAAATATGAATGAAATGAAATATATAAATACACAATAAAAAGTAGATGAATCATGTGCATTACTGTAGATAGATAAAGCCTTCAGGAAACACAGAGACATCTGAAATATTCTTCAAAGGTCTAAATGTCATTATTTACATTCATTTCCCAGGACAAAAGTACTGCTCTGCAAAAGTTTCTGCATTATTTTTATACATGTAAATTTGTTGACAACGTGATCACAAAAAACAGTATATAGATACAGTATTGTTTAGTATCTTCTCACTTCTGAATTCCAGTAGTTGCAGGATTCTGGTAATAAAGGAGTTAAGACTCAGTTCTGGCTCCTTTTGGAATGGGCCAGCCTCTTCTCGACAACTAGACATCTGGATATAATAAAATCTAGCAAATGAGATTGTGCTCTCTCTCTCTCCCTTCTTTTACAGAGAAACTGTCAAAACATTCCAATGGTGTGAGATAGAATCTGGTACAGAAGTCTCTGGCTGGCAAAGCACAAGACAACCAGCACAATCATGGCTCCTCAATATATCTTGCTTCTGCTGGTTATCCTGGTCAGTGCTGTCGATGGGCAACAGCAGTTAATGGAATACATGGAGAGGAGACTGGCGGGCTTAGAGGTGAGCACATAAGATGGCAACTGACACGTTTGTCTCTCATCTTGGTAGGCACACAGCATGAGGACTACAGTTGTATAGATTTATAGAATGGTTTGAACTGCTAGCTGAGGAAAAAACCATCCTCTCTCAAGCAGAAATTCACTTTAAGCTCAATTTGAAAGAAGAAGTGTTCATGATAATAGGTAATGGTATGGAATCTTGAATGAATGTGAAAATTTCAGGCTGCTTAGTTTATATTTGTAATGAGAGGTATGCAACATATTCTGACAACAAAAGTTTTTTTCCAGATTATTAAGTCTTGTTCCATATTTTAAAATGCTACAGATATTTGGAAGGTCAGGAGCATCTTGTTTAAACATAATAAGTCTGACAGCATATCAGCCACAAATTCCTGAATGTTTTACCCAGTTATTCTAAGGATTACTAGCTGGATGCATGCTACTGACTGAGAGACAGAACTATGAATAATTTGGTACTTTCAAAAGTAAAACTAAATTGCAGATCATCTTAACAATGAAAGTACAAGTATGTAGGATGCCTAAAAATCCAGAAGGTAGATGAAAATATATCAGAATTAGCTGATATTTTAACATGACAGGCTTTTAAAATCAAGATTTTCAATATTTAATCTATAATGACAAAGGCTCTGTAATATGTCAAATCAAATATAACCTGATTTTTATAGAGTGAACGCTGTCTCAGTTTGAGTTTGAGTTCATTTTTTATCCAGTTATGATCTTTTCTGCAATTATCTGGATGTCGCATGCTTGCTAAAGAGTTTCCTCTACATTCCCCTTAAAGCTTTGAATTCCCTTTGTACCATCAGGAACGCATTTCCCAGTGGCATGATCAGAGCAGCCGTTATTCCACTGAACTGAGAGATTTCAAGAATAAGGTTGTATCCATGTTGGAGACAGTAGAAAAAGATAAGGAAACACTCCGTACAGAGGTGGAAAATACTGCAATACGGGTGGACCGACTGGAGCGAGAGGTGGACTATCTTGAGACCCAAAATCCTGCTCCACCCTGTGTAGAAGTAGATGATAAGCTAACAGAAAATCAGGCTTCTACTGGCAAGAAGCGCAAGAATGAGAAATATGACAAACTGACAGGTAAGCAGAATTCCCCAGGTCATTTGCCCGCACTAGAAGCCAGTGCTAAAGATCCTCCCACATATCTTTTCATATGGTTCCCAAACCTTACTATCAGCTATTAAGATATATTTGGCAGTGTTCATATGTTGGTTAAAGCTGTAATGTGGGTCGATTGGTTTGGATTAGCATATTGTATTAATCCAGCCATTTTGGTGGGTAAACTATGGTTTATGGATTAATGTAATGTGTAAATTGAGCCAATTATTCATGAAACCATAGCACAGAAAGCCTCAGCTTAGTGATAAATGTCAGCCTAACCCCAGTAAATAAAGTAATATTAAGATAGGCATTTGTACATGTTTACCATCATGTGGGGATTAGATAGATATTCAGTTGAACTCTATTTCATATCTTACAATTCAAAATTCTGCCAGAGGAAAGAAACTTTCAACATTCTGAAAACAATTCTCCTGCCAGAATATAACAAATGTCCATTTAAAAAAGAAATTTTGTTGCTGTAGAGAGCTGGCAGCTTTATGTTGGTCATTGTTAAAGAAATCAAGACAGCAGTCTGTTATTAAATAATAATAAATACAATGGGAAAAGGGCATAACCTTAAATTATTTTAATGGTCAATGCAAAGCTCACAAAATGATATCGCTAGTAGACAGCAGAAGCTATAATTTATCATGACTTCGCCAATGGGAATTGTTGCATTTCTCCTTCACTTAGCACAACAGCCTAAGTGGATGGATAGTTTTGGAAGACAGGTGGGGGTTAATATTTTATTCCCTACAACAGAAAGAACATTTATATTTTATAAGAAAATATTTTGTTTCCTTCCTAGCATTTTCCTGTAAGTGCAGGGTCTGGGTTTTTTAAAAAAATCAACATAGGTTTTCTCCAGTATCATCTTCCAGTGGTGCAACCATTACCACCATAATCAGGCTATCCTTTTTTCTCCCTTCAATCATTCCCAGAATTATAGACTTAAGAAAGTAGATCTTTGTCCAAAATACAATAATTTGCGTCTGGTCATTTGTGCCTTAAGAGAGAACTTTGCATTAATTTGTTCTGTGATCCATTTGTTTCTTGGCTATTCACAATACTCATCTTCAACACCAAAGTTCAAAAGCATGAATAGTCTCCTATCTTGATAAGTTTTGCTTCCACAGAGTATCACAGTGAAAATCATTGTCTACATAATCCTAACCTTTGTGAGTATAGATACAATATCATCATCATCAACAACCCCATAATCACTTGTGGGGTGAAGTCTGGATAACTGAATGGAGCTGAATGTTTATTGGCTGGATACCCTTCCTGTCACCAATGCAGAGCTATATTGAATCATATCTGATCATGCCCAGAGAGACAAATATCTGCCTTTACCTAGGATTGAACTCACAGCCTCCTGTGAGGCGAGAGCTCACCTTTAGGCCACCACACTACTACATACAATCATACAACATGATATCTGAATATATTTTCCAAGGCCTTCATTGCTATCCTGCCAAGTGCTGATCTGAGAAGTATTTTTGACTGTGTGATCCTTCATTGTTGATTGATCCTAAAAGATAGAGACAATCCATCACTTCAATATTTATTTATTTATAACAGGTATAAACAATTACTTGATAATCAAGTAATCAAATTTATTGCAGTCTTCAGACAGAGCTTCAGTTATCCTGAGCCAATTATCAATTATAAGGCTGGTTGCTGTACCTCTTGTCATTAATTTGGCCTTTTTTTGTATTGAATCTTAGCTTCCTTTTCTCCCTGTACTCCCTATTTTTTACCATAAAGTTTCCAAATTATTTGCATTTTCAGCTATTAAAGCAGTGTCATCAGCATAGCAAGATTATTGATTTTTTCCCCTCCAATTTTAAAGTCATGCTCATCTTCTATCAGTCAAGCCCCCTTCCACTGTCTCTCTGTCTTTGTATCTCTCTGTCTCTCTCTGTCTCTGTCTCTCTCTCTACACACACACACATGCACACACACACAGTAAGTTGAATAAATAAGGACATAATACCCAGCCTTGTCTCATTCTGCCAGCCTGGAATCATGTTTCACCATGAGCCATCCAGACTATAACAGGTAGTCCTCAATGCACATCAGCAATTGGGACCAGAATGTGTGTTACTAGATGAGGGATAAAGCACAATTGCATTGCTTTGTAATGGCAATCCTTGAAATCCTGGTTAACTGAATTCTATTATCATTACACAAGATAACTTTCTGCCAGCTTCCCAAAAACAAAATTATGGGCAATTTGGCTGGAAATTCCAAGTCCCAAGCCTGCAGGCAAGTAGGTGGAAGAGGTAGCAAGGCTGTGCTTGGGGAAGGTCAGGGACAGTCCATAAAAAGTGAGATGCAGCAAAGGGAGGGTATGCAAAAGTGCATGAGGATGCAAGGGAAGGTTAGAAAGGTGAATAAAGATGCAAATGGATTCATGAGAGGCATGCATAAGTTAGTAAGGGTTCCTGGAGGTGTGATGCAAATCAGGAAGGGTGAGTAAGAGTGCCCAAGTTGCCGCCATGGTGTATGTACAGAAGCCTGGAGGAGGGTGCTCAGGTCGATGAGATTTACCCCAGAAACCTGTGACATTCCCTGCTGATTTCCCCATTGACTTTCTGGGGAAATTGGCAGGGAAAGTTACAAATGGTGAACATGTGATCATGGGACAGTTGGCCCTTGGTTATGGCGGCCACATGATTGCAGCAATTCTGGGATGGCCAGACTTTAATGACTGGTTTTAAGCTCTATTGTTTCAGTTCTGCAATAAGTTCAAAGTGTTTCTGAATAATGGTCATAAATCAAGGATTAACAATATAGGATATTAGTAAGGACAATGAGGTATTCTGAGATCCCTATTTCCCTGAACATATTCCCACCACAGTCAAAGGTTTTTCTATCACAAAAGAAGCACAATTTGATTCCTTTTTATGTGCTTTAGCTTCTCAATTATCAGTGTCCATTAGCAATAAAGTATCTTGTTTCTTGGCCATTTCTAAAGCCAATTTGAACATCTCTTTTTCCAATCTCCTTTTCCATGTAGAGATTTAATCTGTGTTAGATAATCCTAAACATTATTTTGCTACCATGTGAAATTAAAGACATTGTATGACAATTTGAACATCCTTGAATTTCCTTTATTTAGGATTGGTAGGTAGAATGATCACTTCCAATTTGTTTACCATTAATTATTTCATTCTCCAGATTTAATGGCATAGTTTGGTTGAAACCTTTATTGATTCTTCTTCTATTGTTTGCTATATTTTCACAGATATTCCACCAATTATTTTAGCCTTCTGATTTGACAATGATTAGGAATACTGACCATTCATCTTCTTGTACTAGAAGTTCTTGTAAATAAGAAATATCCTCTAAAATTGTCTCCAACAAGCAACCTATTTTGCTGGCATGTTCTTTTGATTTCAGATTGAACTTGATAATAAACCTGGTTAATATCCTCTTTTTCTGAATCTGTTGGAGCATAGATTTGGATAATCATCATATTGAAGTGTTGTCTTCAATATCTAATTAGCAATATTCAGTCATTGATTGCACTGTACCCAATAATTATTTTGGAGACATTCTTCATAACTATGAAACTAATACCATTTTTTAATGTGTGTTTATGTATATTCTTCAATTTATTGATGTCTAAATTGTCAATCTGTAGTAATTTCCTTTTCACATCATCTTTCACTGTGCTGAGATTTCCCCTGTTCATATTTCTTATGTTATGTGTTCCCACTGTAATTCTGTTGTGGTAGCTTCAAACTTCTTTTCCTGCATGACAACAGCCTAGCAAAATCTCTTGAAGGCTTTAATTTACCTGTGTCATAAACACAGTAGTATTCCAAAAGATCCTCAAATGTTCTTCAGTAGCATAGTAACATAGACTCATAGGGCTGGAAGGGACCTTGGAGGTCTTCTAGTCCAACCCCCTGCTTAGGCAGAAAACCCTACACCACTTCAACAAATGGTTATCCAACATCTTTTTAAAGAATTCCACAACTTCTGGAGGCAAGTTGTTCCATTGATTAATTGTTCTAACCAGAGGGGTTATTCAGCAGGTTCTGACAAGTTCTGGAGAACTGGTAGCGGAAATTTTGAGTAGTTTGGAGAACTGGCAAATATCACCTCTGACCGGAGATTTTACAGTATCCCTCCCCTGCCATGTCCACCAAGCCATGCTCACATGGTAGTAAAAAAATTGAATCCCACCACTGTCAGGACATTTCTCCTTAGTTCTAAGTTGCTTCTCTCCTTGATTAATTTCCACCCATTGCTTCTTGACCTGCCCTCAGATGTTTATTGTGCAATTGTCTTGATAATGTCCAGCAATGAAGTATCCACAGCCTGTGGATTCTAATCTTCATTGCCTATCTTATTATTTTTTTTTTTTGCACAGACTGTCCAGTACAGAAGCCCAGTTTTACCCTAAGTATACTCAGGTAATCCATGTAAGGTAGAATTTCATATGGTACACTTTTTAAGTTAACTTAGTTCTTTGCTATATTTCATTAGTTACAAAGTACATGCTTTTGGATCAGAAATGGGCAAAGTATTTGCACGAATGCATATTTTAACATACAAAATAAATGAATATAAGATGCTGGTTTTTTCATAGCATCGTCATATATTATGGAGGGAGAACAGTAGTTTTATTATCAGTAAAGCAGTTGGTATAAATAATGTGTGGTATATAAAATATAAATAATATCAGAAATCTGTAAAATATAAGCTACCTGTTCTGAACACAACACAGAATGTTTTATGTACTTACACTTGTTGATATTATGCTTCAGTATGGATGTGAGATTAGTATATATTAAGCATGCTATAACTATTCTTTATAGACTGCAGTGACACCATATCCCAAGTCAAAGCCATGAAGATATTAAAGAGGTTTGGCAGCACTGCTGGACTTTGGACCAAAGACCCCCTCAGTAATTCAGAAAAGATCTATGTGTTTGATGGCACCAGCAATGACACTGTCTATGTTTTTCCAAGGACGAGAGAATTCACGCTCTTTTCTGCTACCCGAAAGGCTGCACGTATCAAGTTGCCCTATCCATGGGTTGGCACAGGACATTTGGTATATGGAGGGTATCTTTATTATATTCGACGGCATGGCACATTTCAGGTCATCAAGTTTAGCTTGACCAACAAAACAATTGTTGATAGTTCTGTCTTCCCAGCTGAGGAGCAGATCCCCGTCTTTGGTCTTGCATCCTACAACTACATTGATTTGGGGGCTGATGAGGAAGGCATCTGGGCTATTTATGCCACACAAGAAAATGAGAAAAATATAGCACTGGCCAAACTAGATCCTACATCTCTAGACATTGAGCAAATGTGGGATACACCATGTCCTCGGGAGAATGCAGAGAGTGCTTTTGTTATCTGTGGAGCTCTCTATGTAGTATACAATACCCGGTTGCCCAGTCGGTCCCGTATTCAATGTACCTTTGATGTCAGTGGCTCAATGGCATCTGAAGATGCTGCCCAAGTCTATTTCCCAAAACGATATGGTTCTCACTCCAGTATGAAGTACAACCCCAAAGAGAGGCAGATTTATGCTTGGGATGATGGCTATCAGATCATTTACCGTATGGAGATGAAGAAGAAGAGTGAAGTCTGAAAAAGGCCTTTGTCTCTGTCAAAAGAGAATCTGAAACATATCTCAGTACCACAAGTTATGACTCAGATACATGCCATACATGCCAAGTGGTGCATAGCATAGGAAGGCAGGCAGCAGCCATCATGAAAACTGATTAGACTGAACTTTTAAAAGGAAATGGCTTTCTGATATATTAAATGCTTTTAAACAGATATTGTCAGCATTTTTATTGGTGCCTGTCAATTTTCATTTGCTTTTCAACTTAGATTTTTTTTTTAAAAAAATAAATTTTATGATGGAAAAACTTTTGTTCCATTCAAAAGCATGAAGAAAAGTTGAGTGCATCTAATTTCTTAATTTACAGGTTCTTCAATAGCTTTAAATCCAAACTGGAATCTTCCACTCTGTAGATCTCTGCTGTAGATCAGTCCTTTTTTAAAAACAATTTAGAAGAGATTGTGAAATATTTGACTGACATTTCAGACTCCAAGACTCCAGGAGTTTGCAGTGGCTATGAGGGGGAAAAAAAACCTTTCTTATTTTAATGGTTAATTTAATGAGACTTCACCTCAAGTGCTGTACTAAATTGGACAGAGCAACTAGAAAGTGCAAGGATTGGGTTTGGAGATGAGTGGTTATGCTGTATGTCATTTCTTCTACCCCACTGTGATGCTTTTAAATGCTGCATGAGTTTAGATCAGTGTCAAAACTAATGTAAATTTATTTTCCCTGTTGCTTACAATTTGATTTAAAAACTTCAATTATCAGAATGGCCTATTACTGGATTATTTGAAGTAGGGCTAAATATTCTATCTCTCATTTGCTGATCTAGACATTTAGCATGACTCACATCACATCTATTATCTGAAAAAAAGCTGAATTTTCCCATAATCAATTTTCTTTTTTCTTCAGCTTTTATATCTAGCTATTTTTTGGTGCTGAACATCAGAGAGAATTTAATGCATTTTGAGTCCTTTGTGCTTTGGAATTTCTAGTTGATAATTCTTTATACTGGAGGCTTTGCTTGGGAGAGGTGGTTGCATGTGTCTCTGTCTCTCTGTCTCTGTCTCTTTCTCTGTCTCTTTCTGTCTCTGTCTCTGTCTCTGTCTCTGTCTCTGTCTCTCTGTCTCTGCCTCCCTCCCTCCCTCTCTCTCTCTCTCTCTCTCTCTCTCTCTC
>BLBF01000062.1:857814-874705 GCA_015471245.1 Laticauda colubrina | reverse complement strand
CTCTCTCTCTCTCTCTCTCTCTCCCTCCCTCCCTCCCTCCCTCCCTCTCTCTCTCTCTCTCTCTCTGTGGATGCTTGATTGGTATTTATTGTTTATGTGCAAATTAATTAGACATTATGATAAATTTATACAGAGAGTATATTTATAGAGACAGTATATTTCTTCATATGCATAAACAAGTAGAGTAAAGGCCACATGGCACAGAGAAACAGACATTTATTAGTTGATGAGCATATGCAAAAAAATCTCTTGATCCCTGTCTGGATAATTTGCAACCAGTCTCCCACCTTTTTTTTAAAGGAAAGATTGTAGAGAAGGTGGCTGCATGTCAACTTCAAAAGTTCTTGGATGAAACGAATTATCTGGACTCCTTCCAAGTCAGAATTCAGGTCCTGTTATGGGGCACAAACAGCACAGGCCACACTTGTATATGATCTCTGGTGAGTGCAGGATGGGGGTGGTGCATCCTTTCTTGCTCTCCTTGACCCCTCAGTTGCCTTCAGTACCATTGAATATGGTATCCTTTTGGGCTGGCTGCAGGATTTGGGGCTGGGCAGATTACATTGGTTTGGCTTTGGCTCCTTTCTCCAATATTAGTCCTAATTGGTATTGATAGGGAAGGAGAGCCCCATTCCACCCACAGCTACTCTTTTATGGTGTCCTGCAGGGCTTGGTATTTTGTCCAATCTTTTTAAACATCTACATGAATTTGTTAGGTGAGATCATCCACCGTCATGGGATGAATAGCAGAATAAGAGAATTGGAAGGGACCTTGGAGGCCTTCTAGTCAACTCCCTTGCTGAAGCAGGAAACCCTAAACCAGGGGTCCCCAACCCCTGGGCCCCAGACCAGTACCGGTCCATGGATCATTTTGTACCGGGCTGCAAAGAATGAATAATCGTGATTAATATATATATATATATATAAATATGTTTTTAGTAAAGAAATAGTAAAGAAGCCCTTTACTATTGGGGAAGAATTGATTTTGCCAGTCCTTGAAAAAGTGTTTCTGTGTGAAACTGGTCCCTGGTACAAAAAAGGTTGCGGACCACTGCCCAAAACCATTCCAGACAAATTGTTTTCCAATCTCTTCTTAAAAACCACATTCTCTGGAGGAAAATCTTTCCAATGATTAATTGTTCGAAATGTAGGAAATTTCTTCTTAGTTCTAGATTGGTTCTCTCCTTGATTAGTTTCTATCCATTGCTTCTTGTCCTGCCTTCAGGTATTTGGAATAATAGGTTGGCCACCCTTAGATATTGGAACACCACCATCATATCACATCTAGTCCTTTTTTCATTAAACTAGACATACTCAATTCCTATAACCATTCCCAGATCCTCTTCATGTGCATTTTGCTTCTTCATTCTACCGACTATGAAATATTAACTGAATTTTTAAATGCATGTTTTTATTTATTGTTTTCAGATTTTGTATCATATTTTAATTATATGACTCTAAGCCTTCTAAAGTCATCTTGGTGAGATGGGCAGCATAGCAGTTTAATGAGAAATAAAAAAATAAATAAATGTATCAGCTCAGAGCCTGATACTGGAAAGAAAGAAATCAGTTGTAGGGAGAGTTTGTAGCAGGAATACATAAGCAACAGCTATTTGATGGTAAAGAGCAGCTAGCTGTGTGGTTCAGTGACTGATATCTCCACATAGTCCTGGACCTTTTGTGTGTGTGTGTGTGTGTGTGTGTGTGTGTGTGTGTGTAATATTCCCTTCTGTAATTTTTCAGTAACTCTTTGAGTAACAGCTGAGTAGGTCTGCAGCATACTTTTCAGAATACCACAGAACACCTCATTTATTACTGTATATAATCCTTTGCATCAAGATTGAGCAGACTTTGTTTTATAAAAATATATACACGTACATACAAGTGCTCAAAATCCATCATCTGGCATTAAGGATTTCAACAGTGGCTTAGCAGGACAAATACAGGTCGTCCTCTACTTACAGCCATTTGCTTAGCAACTGTTCAAAGTTACAATGACACTGAAAAACATGATTTACAGCTGGTCCTCACACTTACAATTGATGTAGCCCCCCCATAGTCACATTATCAAAATTTGAGCACTTGGCAATCAGCATATATTTACAATAGTTGCAGTGTCCCAGGGTCATGTGATCACTGTTTGTGACTTTTCCATCTGGCTTCTGACAGTCAACGGGGAGAGCCAACTTTGCTTAATGGGTCTGTGATTCATATTACAACTAAAATGATTTGCTTAACAGCTGAGGCAGAAAAGTTCATAAAATTGTGCATGACTAGAATGGAATGGTAGACAGGTATGCTACCATTAAGGGGGTTGCATAAGTGCACCAACGTGCCTACTGTCCCTGTCCTATTGTTTCTTTTATTTTTCTTATATGTATCCATGTATTCACAGTTACTGTGTTTATACTTCTACCTATTATCTTGTAAGCAATTGACAAATCAAATCAGATCAAATATAAATAAATGCTGATTGGGAATGGAATCAAGATCAGGGTCTCATTAATACATGCACATAAAAACCTGCATGGAGAATAGAGATCGGTTTGCAAGCTAGAAGAATAGATTCAATGTAACCAAAAAGAAAAAGAATATATAGATTTGAGACAAAGTCTCTAGCATGGCTTTTAAAAAAGATCTAAAAGATTTTCTTGGCTGGTTGCCCCGTTCCTTTCTCCAAACTGAATGTGATTCCAATGAAGACTGGAAATTCATGGGAGAGAAATTTATATAACAGCTGGGAGCTATTTCAGTGCCAAGCTATTTCCAGCACATGTGGAGAAAAGAGAGAAACTTGTTGATGTACTCCAGACTCACGTTGCCTTGGGAATCTCTTGCAGGGGTCAGAATTGCAGGACAACATTTCCTTAGTCTGGAAGAGAATAACTATTTCTACTTTACTGTTTTAAATCTGGAAAATCTAGATCTGACTGGAGTTTTTTAGGTTATGCAACTCAACTAGCAAATTATAAGTGAACTGTTCTTCACTCTTTTACTTCTACTGTGATTTACTATCTCATTTCCTGACAAAGGTTCCTGTGTGTTTGTTGGCAAAGAACATTAGGAGGCCACATTATACAAAACCAAATTATTTAATCATTTTAAACCATAAAGGTAAAACATGGCTTGGTTAGGGTAATTGTGACTGATACCACAGCGGTATGTAAATTAGATTAATAATAGATGAGCTCTTGTAATAAAAAAAAGCACAATATGATATACTTACAAATACTGTAGAAGATTTCCAGACATTCTCATAAATGGGAAAGCAACTATAAAAAACCATTTTGAGCAACTTCACTCTTGGAATAGGGAATATTAGAAATAGGCTTCTTGAAAGGGATCTCAATAAAGATGCTACTGCAGGTTAGTCATCTACATTTTCATCTTGCTTTCATCATTATAAAAATAATATAAACCTCTAATATCTGGTTAATATTTATTCATATTTATATAGCACCCAAATCACACACAGGATACCAGGTGATATACAACCTTGCTTCAGTTAAATATTAACTGGTGTTGCACTGAGAAATTCTTTTATATCCCTTCATTTGTAGATGATGCCTTTTGCATATCTTGAAGGAACACCTTATTGAAGGAACACCTTGTTGAATGGTGTCTGTGTTCTTGTGGTGTTGATCAAGTCTTCTTCTTCTTCCTAGCATGTTCCTGCAGATGCAGGATCTGCTTTTCAGATCATTGAATGCCACTTTGTGCGGTCAGCTGCATCTCCGGGGCGCAGGCCCACAACTTGAATGAGGTGTTGTTCAAGTGGAGGACATTATTCACACTGTCCTCCATTGCCCCATTTATGATGAAACCAGGACTAAATTGTCAATGTAGGTGAATGGAAGAACTTGTGCTCTATATCATTGAATTAATCCTTTCAAATGTGTTTTCCATTGTTAGTAGACAAGTGACTACTTTTGCTTTTAAATTATTAATTGTAATCCTGGTTTTATGTTGCTTCAATTTCTAATCCAATATTTTTTATCCTGTCCCATCCTCCTCCTGTCCTAGCCTAGCCTAGCCTATTGTTATGGCATGTGCTTGCAACAATAATGTTATTTACTTATTGTGAGAATGCTGAAACAGAATATGACAGATTAAAAATATGATATCCGATTCAGATATCATCTATTTCAGCTGGTTTTGATAAGATGTACTATGAAATAAGTAAAATAAGATGTACTGTAAAATATCTGAGGACAGCTTTTGACCCAGATCTCTGGGAGAGACCATGGAGAAAGCAAACCACTTCTTTTATTGACTGTAACCTTTTTAAGCTGATAATTCTGCTACATGAGAACATCTTTATACAGATATAAAAAAGGGAATTAATTGCCTTCTGTTCCCTCTTCAAGAGTCAAGTAGGGATGCATTTTGATTCCCCTATTAATTTTTCCACTTATGATATTGTTCTGGTACATGCCAAACATACATTTATATCTTTCTCAATACAGATGATGACAACACTTTATTCATATCCCAGCTGGCTTCTATAGATGCTTTGGAACAGGAACATCTTCTGTGTTTGGAAAAACTAGAAACTAGCTATGCTAAAACAAAGATCCTAATGTTCACTAAAAAGTGCTTAGTTGTCTTATAATTGGCAAATCATTGGCAACACTATTGAATTTTCTCTCTCTTGAATCATCAAATCATCAAGAACATAAAAAGCCTCCAACAAAATTAAATTTGCAAGCCACAAAAACATTGTTATGTTTACAGAAATCAAATTATAAACCAAGGTCTTCCGTTGGCTGCTATATGGTGCTCAACTTTACAAATAAAAGGACACTGTTGCTTTGGAAACAGTTTGGTTGAACTTTTTGAAAGCTGTTCTTCTTACCCTTCAATCAACCACAATAGTTTCATTTAGAACTTGGCTGTGTCTCCCTCCCTGTGTCTCCCTTAAATTCGATCTAAAACAAACATCCTGGATGGAATCCTTGCACAGCTTAAAGTGTTGAATAGTTTATACTTTATTCTTGAAAAAAGCAATCCATTTGGATATGTCTTACTATGGACTAGTTACCTTATGAAGGTCCGGATAACGCTCTGATGGGGATTAAGTGTTTTGAATTGTGCTGTCAATAAGTCATATAATCTGTCATGTCCTTCATGCCTTGTTCAGAAGGGCATTCATTTTAAAATGAGGCCCTGCCTTTACTTGTTACTACTGGTAGAACTCACAATATTAGTTGTCAGAATCATCTTTGCATTTGCACTGACAAGGTCAAATGTGTATTATATGTGCCGTTAGATTGACTTTTATATCACACTTGGCATTATGAACTCACTGAACAGCTTTTTAACAATCATTCTCACCTATCACAATTACATTAAAAAATTGTAAGATTCCTAACTGAAGCTGTGGCCATTAGAAACTTGGCTCTATAACAAACTAAATTTAAGTTCTTTCATTTTCATCTCTCATTTCCCCAGTTGTTAACTGCCTTGTTCTAACTCTTTCCACCAATCTATGTAGAGAACTTGTAAATCTTTTGTACAAAACAGTACAAAAGATTTACAAGTTCTCTTACTGAGTTCAATCTGCTTATTATGTTAACTTTTCTCCTTTGGTTAAATACAGGTAGTTCTCGAGTTATGAGAAATTGAGCCCAAATTTATATTGCTAAAGTGAAATATTTTTAAGTGAGTTTGCCCATTTTATGATTCCCCATTAACTTTGCTTGTCAGAAGGTTACAAAAGGGGATGACATGATCCCAGGACACTGCAACAGTCATAAATATGAACTAGTTGCCAAGCATCTGAATTTTGATATGCAACCATGGGAAGCAGCAATGGTCATAAGTGTGAAAAATGGTCAAAGTCACTTTTTTCAGTGCCATTGTAACTTTGAATAGTCACTAAATGAACTGTTGTAAGTCAAAGACTACTATTGGTTGTGTGTGTTTTTTCAGATTTCTTTTAATTATTGTAAACTTCATTTTTTCTTCCTGTGGTTTGTGATTATTTACGAAAATAAATAAATAAAATTCTGACTAAATCTAGAAAAAAAACCTTTCGTTACATTTCAGAGAAATTCATTGAAGAAACCTTTTTACCTAGGGAAATGGAATGCTGCTGCTTATTGATGTTTTCAAGACAAAGCTAGATGGTCATCTGTCAGAGATGCTTTAAACAGGATTATGAAGCAGGAATTTAGAGTTATTGGCCCTTTCCCTACTCTTTGCTTTTATGATCTCATAAAAACACTGATCATTATTCAGGGTTTATATATACTTTGATTTGGGAGTGATGAATGCAGAGACGGAGTCATAGATGCAATTTTATGAAATTAGATTCCCATAAATTAAAGATTAAAATCCTTGGGGGTACATCTTTATTATTATCACTGTTATCACTGTTATCATTGGACTAAAAGATTATGCATTGATGGTAGTCATGCTTCCTCAACATCCTGAGAAAACGTTTGTAAGAAACTTGTGTTTCCTCTTATTTTGTGTCCTCTTATTTTCTTCTTATTTGTTCTCACTTAGCTTTCTTTGTCTTAAATCTTAATTACAGATGGCTCAGAGGTTAAAGATGCTAAATGTATCAGCTGGATGGCCTGAATTCAAGATCCAAACACTGTGTGACAGGGTAAAATCTCATTACCTGCCCCTGCTGCTGCCCATCTAGTGTTTCAACTTAGAATAACTTTATTGTCACTTTAAATGTATACTAATCGGCATCCAGCTCTCAAAAGGTCACCCTCTCCAATATACACTACATAAACATGACAAAAATATAAATAAAAAATGTTAGGGATAACATTGTTCACCCTAACTGTTTTAGGTGAAATACTAATTATGAATCATAGTTAGTGTATGCAGCTTTAACTGTAAAAGAGCAACTGTGGGAGTGGTTATGTAAATAATATAAAAGTAGCAAGGCTACGGCTTGCTCGCTCTCTCTCTGGCTTTGATGACCCCTGATTACTGCTTGGAAGCAAGACTGCATTGCTCGAACGGGAGAGACAACAACGGACTGATTTATGTGAACTGACAATAGGATATTCTACATAGACTTTGCTAACTGAATATCCCTGAATGGACTGACTACATGGTAAATGAATATTGGACTGTTTTTGACTATGCTATAAACTTATACTGGAATAAAATATATTCTTGATAGCACAAGCGTATCTGTTATTTTTACTGTATGTTAATAAACATACAAGCTTAGCTCACTCATTTATCTGTGTGCCTATCTGACTAACGCTGCACATTCTGTTTAGCTTGCCTACCTAACCCTGGTTGGGGAACTCAGGCTTAACAAAAAACTAACAAATTTTTTTTTTGAAAAGCATGCAAATGTGAATAGATAGTGTTCTGTGTGCTTGGTTGGATGCATCATGTGCAATCCACGCCCACCCCAGCTCTGCAAACTGTGAAAATATCACAAAACATCACGTGATGGCAATGCGACACATCGAGTTTGACACCCGTGTTCTAGAAGCTCAAAGCTATGTCTTTTTATTAGAAATCTGATTGAGGAGATATTGCTGCAAATCTAAATTTTAAAACAGGTTGAAATCTTCCCAGAGTTACTTAATTAAATTCAGAAAGTTGGTAGAACATACTTGTAACATTATCATATTGTCTTTTTTTTAATTACCTCCCTGGATTATTATAATTCTGATCCAATACCTGTGTTGCTGCTCATCATCCTATCTCATTAATTATAGGTCAAAATGTATATAAATAGATAGTGTGTCTCCAGAATCTGCTGCCAAAGGCAATTGTTTTCCTTTAGTGCATATTTGTTTCCACAAGTGGCATAATAACATTTTGATTTGCAACATTTGAGAATTTCCACAATAGCAGTTTATAACATTATGTGTCTTTAATAAAAGCAGGCTTGATATTGCCTCTACAATCTCTGGGTGACAGTTTAAATCACTAGTGTGGAAATATTCCATATGGCTCTGGGGAATAAAAAGAATGATATTCCCATCTGTAACCTCAAACTTGTTAATTGCTGAGTTCAGCATTTCTTCACATAAAGAGTTCATTTTCCTTTCAGTTTGGGATCTAGACTTATCACTTTGCAACTTAATCAGGCCTTGTTATTAAAACTGTTGCAATGTTTGATTCTTTCAAATGAATTTTTAAACAAGTTGCTAGCTTGGAAAATATTGCTGTTTGCGGGCTTATTCTGTTTAGCAATGAGCCAGTAGTTAATGTAGCAGATCATGATGTTTGTACAACTAATTCAGAAAAATGGGAATTTAGTATTTTTTAATGTGTTCTCCATCAGTCTGCTGCCTGTCATTAGCTCTGGTTACTTCATTGTTATTTTTCAGTACACAATGCCTTGGCTCTAAGTTTTTTGTAATCTATTTTGGAAACAATTGTTCTAAGGCGGGCAATCTAAAACTCCAAAGCAGAAGTGCCAGAAATGTACTAATAGAGAATACAGGCACATACATCTTGCTTTGCAATGCTAAAAATGTGAATTACAGAAAGGGAGGGAGGATATAAGAAGTAAAATAACATAGATTCCCCAAGCTTTGATTATATCAGATTTTAATCAATTCTTTCTCCATCATTGTTCAATAGTGCTCTGGAAGAGGATAATAAAAAATAGCTGCCATCAAATGACCACAGGATCCAAACTTAATGGCATTTCCAGAAGGAAGATTTTGGAATTGAGCCAAGAATCCTGGTTTTGGTGATTAATGTTAATTCAAATTAGAACAAGTGCAAAGAATTTCAAGATGAGGAAATAAAAGATGTTGAGCCATTAAACTTCAAAGTAAAGGTTATAGGGAATATAAATGTACCGTACAAAAGTACAAAAAGGATCAGAGTGCCATTCTGCAAGATTTATTTAGGTTAAAAAAAAGGCAAATGTAAGAACTAATAAGGAGAACATAGGCCAGTTTCTTACCATTATTAGAAAAATAACTTTTGGAATAATCTTTTGAGAAGAAAATTCACCAATCCAGGGCTCTTTAGATGCCGCCATCTAAAGTTTTCATACATTGAGAAATTGTTGTCCAACTTATTTAGAAAAGAGAAGGTTGCCTTGCAACAGTTAGGAAATAATGAACTTCCAGGCCAAAATATGAATTATGATTGCCAGACAAAATAGCCTTGTCATGACATATATAAATATTTATCATGTGTTTCATGCTTTCATGTTATGTTACATTTTCAACCAAACAACCATCCAATTTTTCCAGTTTTTACGGCAGGGAAAGAATTATTTTGTGTGTATGTTTGTATGTGTCCTGTGTTGTGTGGGGGCAGGTTTTAAATAATCCTCTGGTAGGGATATAGAAATCTAACTTACATAGGAATAAGGCAGCCCATTTTATATGAAAACCTCCTTCCGGACACTCCTCAAAACACAAATTATTCTGAAGAAGCATTCTATATTATATTAAGTCTGTTTCTAAGACAGAAAGAAAAAAATTCACTTGTGTATGTGAGGAAGCATTTTGAATAGTTATGTAGATTTCTTTGGATACTGGCTGCTATTTTAATCTTTAATCTTTAGCCTCTCCATATAGAGTGTGATTTACAAATAAGTTGAAACTAATACTATTCAATCTATTTTGATAATTACCAAGTTACCTATGGTGTTTGTGACAATCAATATGGCTTCAAGAATGATGTACTTATGGTAATTATTACAAAGGATTGTTTTTGTTCTGTCACCACACTGCAATTGTATTATTAGTAGAAAACGCACACAGAATTTATTCTAATTTACATCTAATTATAAAGAAACATTCTGATTGATAACATCTTTGTTATTGAAATATTTTCCTAGTACTCTTCAAAGCATTATGAAATGGCTATTTTTCAGCAACACAGAGGCAGCATCTCCTGGGAATGGAGGAAAACAGCTGTGTTGGCAGCAGCTTCAAATAAACTTTTATTTAGTAATTTGTTAAAATTAAGATCACACAAGAACTTTATAAATGTCCTGTATACATGAACATTCAAATTAACTGGACCTATAGAATCGTCTCCCTCGTCAGTTACTCTTAATTTCCTGCCCTTTGTGAAAACCATTTAAAAGTGAGAAAAAAATCAGGAATCCATCTTATCAGAAGTATTAAAACAAGATTCCTTCATAAGTAATTTCTTTCTAAAAACCGTGAAGATGAGTAGACAATCTCACCAGTGGTGGGATTCAACTTTTTTATTATTGGTTCTGTTGGCATGGCTTGGTGGGCATGGTGTGACTTGATGGGTGTGGCAGGAGAAGGATATTGTAAAATCACAATTCCCTCCCCACTCCTGAGGGAAGGTTACTGCAAAATCCCATTCCCTTCCTACCCCATTAACCTGCTTTCCAGCTCCATTCTCCTGTGCAGGGCAACAAAAGAAGAGTCAGCTGATCAGCTGTGACTCAGGAGGCAGAAAATAGATGGGGTTGGGGCTAGGCAGAGGTGGTATTTGCCGGTTCTCCAAATTACTTAAAATTTCTGTTACCAGTTCTCCAGAACTGGTCAGCATTTGCTGAATACCACATCTGAATCCCACCATGAAAATGAGAGACTTCTCTCTTCTTCAACCCCAAGAAAGAAATTTTGTCTCCATTCTGTTTAACAAGAAGGTTCAGGCATAGTTGAGGTGTACTAATTTGCAAAACTAAAAGCAGGACTTTTAGGAGTAAAGGCCTCCTTATCAGTAAGACTTTCCTTTTAAAAAGGGACTCTATAAGGAATTCTTCAATGGTCTCTAGATGAGACTTGGATAAGACTTAAAAGCCTCCAATTTCCTGCCATTGATGGTAATAGGATAATTTTTCTTCTCTCAGTCTGATGGCATTTCTGCTATCTAATATTTTCATGTTTTGAATAAATGCTGTAATCTGTAATACTCTGCACGTTTTGCAGATAATTTGGGCTTTGGATCCAATGCAAGCACATCTTCTTTAAGAATGTCAGAAATTATGTTGTAGCATTAACATTGTGCACATATTTTGAAAACAGAAATGCCTTTTTTCAGAGAAGCAAGGAACCATTAAACAATAAGGCTGTTCAATGAATACTAGACAAGGAAAACCATTTTTCCTTTGACAAGGCCAGAAGCTGCACTTCAGAACAATTCTTGTAAAACTATAAATGTGGGATGCAGCAATCCAGATAACTACGAGATGGAAAAAGTTTTTTTTCCTGTATCTCTTTGTTGTCATCAAGTGACTCTCTGAATTTTTGTAACACTAATATCTGAAGTATGTACTGCAGACATTTTCTGCAGACATTTTAATGCTTTTTTATGGTCTGCTGGATGGAAAACACTCCCAAATCAATGGTGTTCTCTATAGTGGTGCAATTTTTTTTTAATAACCTGTTCTCTGGCTGGGTAGGTATGGCTGGTTGGTCATCACATCCAGCCCTGCCAACCAGCAACTCATGTCAAAGGCATTCAGCCAGTTGGGGCTAATTCCAATACTGGCTGGCCCTGCTCCCACCCATTTGCAGGCCATTTTTCAGCATTTTTTGGACTGTTTTCAGAACATTTTTGGGATGTTTCCAGGATGGTTTTCAGGATGGTTTTTCCCAAAAAATGCCCCAGAAATGACCCCAAAATAGCCTCCAAAACAGCCAAAAACGGCCAGAAAAATGGCCAAAATGCCCCAAAATGTCCATAACCAGACTGGTTTGGGGGCCACTTTCTGGGCCATTTTTGGCCTGAAAAATGTCCAAAAATAGCCTGAAAACGGGTTGAAAAACAGCCCAAGAAACAGGCTGACAAATGAGCAGGGGTGAGGCCAGCCAGTGGTGGAATTTGCCGGTTAGCTGAACTGCACAGAATCTTAACTACTGGTTTGCCTGAACTGGTGCAAACTGGCAGCAGCTCACCTCTGGTTTCCTACCTGTATTCAGTATTTTGAGCCTGGCAGTCGTAAAAATGATTGCAGTTTGATTTCAGACTGGTAAGATACTGAAAACAGATCTCTACATACTAAATGGTTCAGCAGAAAGAAGAACAAGTAGCTCAGTGCCACCTATTGTCCATATCAGTACAGAAGTCAGTATAGAACATTCCTGCATAATCAAAAGCCTTTATTTTGATCCCCTTAGTTGACCTAGGGATACCTCCTTAAAACTTACCCTACCTCTTTGAACTGAATTCTTATGAAGTTACAGGTAGTCCTCAACTTGCGACCACAAGTGAGCCCAACGTTTGTATTGCTAAATGACAAATTTGTTAAGTGTGTTTTGTCCCATTTTATGACCTTTCTTCCCACATTTGTTAAGTGTATCACTGCAATGGTTAAATTAGTAGCAGGGTTGTTAAGTAAATCTGGCTTTCCTATTGACTTTACTAGTCAGAAGGTCGCAGAAGGGGATCATATGTCTGGGACACTGCAACCATCTTAAATACAAACCAGTTGGCAAACATTCAAATGTAAATCACATAACTGTTGGGATGTTGCAACGGTTGTAACTGTGAAAAATGGTCATAAGTTACTCTTTTCGATGCCATTTGAACAGTCACCAAATGAACTGTTATAAGTTGAGGACTACCTGTATTAACTTCCTGTGAATTATCTTGAAGTTACATTAAAAATTGCTTCCACATGATGTTGCAGGGCGTGTCAAAAATTTCAATTTTCAATTCCAAACATTGGGGTGCTCAAAAGTTGTGACATGCCTTGAGGGTTGTAAAGATATTTTGGTTACTTTAATATAATTTAGATGTTCTTGGTAAGTAATTACATAAATACCATAACTTTTTAACATTTTGTTTGTTTCATGACCAAAAGCATTAAGAAAGAACTGTTTGAATTTTGAACATTTATAGTGACAATAAAGTATTGAAAGATACAGGATCCCTCATGGGATGTTGAGGTAAACAGTGCATGAAGAATTCACTGCCTTCTATGTATTGATTGCTGTTTCATCTCAAGAATTGCATCTACTACAACATATTTACACAAAAATAGCTTGGGTATGTATAGCTGGACAGGAGACAAGTCAAATTCATTCTTAAGGAAATATTTTATTATATGTCAAAACATCATAAAAAGTGTGCAAACCTCTGAGTTTCCTGGAATTCTCCATCAGATGAAGTGGGATAGGGTTAAAAAAAAGAGGCAAAGCCAAACTCCAAAATTGGACCAGGGTATTCAATCATAAAGTTTGCAACTGTAGCCAATGCATTAGCTATTAACAAAGGTCACTTGTGCACATACATTTATTTCCCAGCATTTTCCATCTTTTCATATTATCTTAGAGGAATTTCTATCTACTTCTTTCTTATACTAGTTGTCCAAGATAAGCTGCAGTTTCCTCTGCTGATTCCTATTTTCTGTCCTTAATTAGGTGAAATGTAATGCATTACTCTCAAGGGCTTTGCTTTCTTTTAAAAGAAATATTTGGCAAAAAAAGTTATTGTTTTTGGACAGATTTACCATTTTTAAGTCTGTTTGTTTCCCCCCAAACATATATTTAATTTTTTCTTCATCAGGCAAGCAACAATTTTCTATTGTTTTTATCAATATAACATCTGCCATATTCAATGCAATCAGAAGTATATTTTGATGGTCTTCTGTTGGCATGACAACAAGTACCAGGAGATATAATGGAGAATATTGCTTTCCTTCCTTTCACCTTTTCTTCATTTTAAAACTGGATATGCAGGTACATCTCTGTCTCCTGCCAATTGGGAGGAAAGGGTTTTGCTAACAGCAAGGCATTTTTTTTCCTCTCTATTAGAGATTCAATTTAAACTGCAAAAAAGTCCAATGGAGAATGGTCTTTGCACTTGATGTCAATCCAAAGCAAGATTCCTCATCTGTATGCAACATACTGATGAAGTGAGAATACTGTCTGATTCCTTCCCTACCTATACAACAGGGGCAGTATTAGGGGAGAAAAAATTTCCACTGCAGATTTAGCAAATGTGACCAATTTACTCAACTTGCCTCTCTCTTGATTTACCCCTCTTCATGCTGGTGATCAGGATCAGAACCCAGTTCATTCTGTCTTGGTGACAGTCCTCATTTTTCTTTGGCTCAAAATATATACCCCCCTTCAAGGAAATGTTGGCATTTATAGCTAACCTGATATTTTCATTCCACAAATAATTAAGAATTCTTATCTTGTACGTGACCATTCAGAATATAGAGTTTTCTGTAGAGTTTTCAATTACAGTTCAGTTTTGTCTTGGTCATTGTGATGGATGATCTTAGGGGAGTAATAGATAGACTATGATTCTATTGATTCTTCTTGATTTCTCAGGGGCTTTTGGAACCACTAACAATGGATTGGATTTGGAAATAGGAGGCATAGTTCAGCAGTGGTTGTATTACTATTGGTCGGGTAGATTTCATACTAAAACTTACTTGTTAACTCACTTTCTTATAAAGCTTCTAGGCATTGGAGGTTTGTTAAGTCTTTGTGCATGGTCAATAATGAAGTAACTAAGTATCCATGTAGCATTTGATCTTGCCTAATGACCAGTGATTCACTGCAAATCACTAGCTTTGAAATAATAAATTGTTGATCCTCTCCAGTTATTGGCGTTCCTTTGATAATTTTTTCACCACATCCTCAAGACTCTATTCTATTTCCAACATAGTATAAGTCCTGTTCCTTTTCTACATGGATTGTTCAAAACAGGCATGATGCTATGGAGATTGTAAGCCATGTCATGCCCCTTCTTTGATCACTCTGATGATGCATATGCAGCTAAACTAAGTCCAAACAAGGTAAATCTCCTCATTGTGAAGAGTCACAGTTTAATAGAATTGAATGTTCTGCATCTTGTGAATGGGATTATAATTTCTTATGAAGGCCAAGTATGCAGTTTGGATCAAAATATTTTTCTCAGATTGGGAGAAAAGCCAGGAGGACTTCTTATCAGCTTCAGTTAATGGACCAATGCATCCCTTTCTGGAAAAGAGTAATTGTCAATATTTGATGTACCTTTGGATAAAGATTTGATTGTAAGCTGTCTTTATGTCTAGCTGAGAAGCTTCAGTTGCTAAGAATTTGTACTGATAAAGTTTTCAAAGAGCATATGTGCTTAAGTATTACCCTAGCTGCCAGTTCAAATATACAAAGTGTTGGTCATAACTACAGAAATTATAGGTTAGGTTTAAGTATAAAGTCATCAGCCAAATAGAAGAAACCAATTTATATTATTGTTAAGAAAACTACATGGATGTGTCCATGAAGTCACCAGGAATTGAACTTCTAACTTTATATAGTAACTAAGTGGATCCACAATCCATCCACAATATTCTCTATGGATTGACATAATAACTTTTTGAAATGATTGTTGCTGTTATAGCCTTTATTCAGGAAAAAGTTCAGCAGGACATAAATCTTTCCACAATCATTTTCCATAAATATAACTAATAGATCTCTGTCTGTGTGTTTTGAATTGCAGCTTTCATGTTTTTGTTTTTTTAGTAAGTGTTCAAATGGAAGTAATTCTAGAAGACTTATTCACACCTTTTCAGTCCTATTAGAAGATAAATGTTTGTTTCAAAAGCAGCAAATTAAGGATTTTGACATTTAATCCTTCAACAGCAACAAGAGTAGTTATGAGGACTGAATGAAAAGTAATTCCTCACTCTCCGTAATTTCAGTTTGAATAAGTAGATATTGAATAGATATTCGAATATGGAAAATAATTCGTGAATGAAATCATTTACTTTTACTATTTACTATTTCATATGATCACTACTGTTCTATACACACTTCTGCCAACAATGCAGATTTTTACTGCTGCATTGTGGAATTCCATACTGGTCTCTTGAATAAGGTCCTCACAATCTGTTTCATCTTTTCATTTGAGTCAAGAGTTATCAATTTTGGGAAAAGCTGAACATTGTACAGCATCAACTCTGGACTGCAAGGCAAATTGAATAAAATGGTGAGATCCAACTTCATAGTTGTCTCTTGAGGTCTGATGCCCAACATTATTATGTTGCAGTAAAAAAAATTCTTGCAAATTTTCCTTGCAAATTTTCCTTGTTATTTCAAAGTTTTAGGTCTGGCAATGTAACATTTTGCTTTGAGAGCAGTGCCAGTTTTAAGGAAATGTATATGAATAATTTAATCTGCATTCCCCAAATTCGAAACCATATCTTTTCCTGCCCAAAGCTTGGTTTTGAACCTATTGTTCTTCAAGTGAAGCTTTATGAGTATATTCTATAGACCAAGGATTCATTTTTGGGTCATAATGATGAGTCCATGTTTCATTGGCTGACACAATACTGTGAAGAAATTCCTCACCTTCATTTTTATAGCATGACAACAGCTACCGGCAAATTTCATCTCTTGAAACTTTCTGCTCTGCTGTCAGCATGCAAAGATTTAATCTTGCACAAATCTTCCAAAACTGGAGAACATCAATAACATGACCCACACATTCCTGAAAAATGCCAAGCTTGACAGCAGTTTTCCTTTGAGTGATCTGCTAACTGTTCTTAATCAGGTTGATTTATATCAAACTTTCTCATTGTGAAACTCATTGGTTGTTATCACAATAGCCCACTTACTCAGGATCAGCTTTTCTTCATTCAACATTTTTACATTTTTGGCTCAGTGATTCACAATATTAACAGAGATCACCATAAAAATCCTGCATTTGGCAAGTGAATTTCTATTGGAAAGGCTTCTTTAGTAGTCAAAAATAGATGGGGAAGATTTAAATGCATTTATAACAACTGTTAAGAAGATTGGAAGCCAGTTCTTTTACAGTATTTTCTTCCCTTTTGTTTCTTTTTTATATTCCTTTCTTATCTATTCATTATTTTTATTTTCTTTATTTCCTAGATTTTGTATTGTACTTTTTGTTTAAAATTCTTTAATAAAAATCATATAGATTAAAAAAAAATAATCATAGTTCATTGATGGTACCCATCATAAGCTTGTATTTCACACACAAAAAATGGCAA
>BLBF01000062.1:831327-847814 GCA_015471245.1 Laticauda colubrina | reverse complement strand
TCTTGCCTAGTTTTCTTTTTCTGCTTATTGCTGTATCTGTGAACAATAAAAGATAAACCAGAACAGTTACATATTCTTTTAATATTTTAGACTTTGTCCTGTAATACTATACTAAATAGGATGATTACGATTATGCATTTTTTTAAAAAATCATACTTTGCTTAGTGATCTCTCCACTTTGGTTTTGTATTTCAATTTCAGATACAAAAATCTCCAATAATTTGAAAACAATAATATATTTTTAAAATGAAAGTAAATGATTTCAAGTTCAATAAGAAAAGGATATATAGACCTAAACTCATAAGCTTTACCAGCTTATCTGAATGAAAAAAGAAATGACCTAAAGGCAGCCACATCAAGTTTTGCAATTCTGAAAAATATGATTTATTTGTTCACTAAATGTCAAATGCATTCCAAAACATGGTGGACATGAAAAATATGTGATCATTTCATTTTCCATGTCAGAGGATCAGAATTTATTAGAGATAGATTATTGTTACTAAGTGTACAGGGATGTTATAGCTTTCTTTTTTATATACATAGTAAGAATCCAGGTATTAAATAATGGTATGTGAACACAAGAAGCTGTGTTCCAAGGCAGACTATTGGTTCTGATATTATTTTCTATACTGGCCGGCACTAATTTTCCTGAGCTTCAGAGAAGAATCTTTTCTAATTTTCCCTGGAGAAATCAAGGATCCAACATGAGATTTTCTTCATGAAAAATATATGGTATGCAGACTGAGATGAAAGAAAGTTACAAATAATAAAGGGAAAGTTTTTAAAAATAGGCTATAGCAAGAAAGCTGAGTATCCCTTTAATGGATTCTATCATTCCCGCCTCCACCCCAGCTTCAAGAAGGCTTTTGCTGTGTGCACATTGCATTACTTTATGCCAGCCCATTATCTAGTTTTTTTTCGCCTTGTGACCTTAATGCACATTGACTAGAAATGTGTTTCAGGTATTAGCAGTTTTAATGGAAAATGTGCCTTTGAGTTGCAATGGATGGAACAGACATTTCTTCTCAAATCTAATGAGATTATGAACAAAAACCTGTAGATGTGATTGGACTTAACCTGGGCAAATAAGGTAATGTAAAAATTGTTGGAACAGAAGATATCATTGGATTACAGTTCTTTACATGGCATCATTCTGTGCTGAGAACATCATAGAATCATTTTCTCTTCGCCAAGTTTGATTTCATGTGTCCTGACATTTCTCATGGCAGAATACTAAGTATTCTTATTTTATCTCATGGGAGAAAAATCAGTCATCCTAATTATTTGCAAATACCCATATTCTTTTTTTTAAAAAAAATCTTTTAATATACGGTTATAGGTTCTTGAAGTGAAATAGCCTGACAGCCCTAGCAACTCTTTCTACAATTGCATAGTCGATGTCAATAACCTTGTATTCCACTATACATACAATATTCAGAAAGGTATATTGAAATCTTTGCACTGAAGAGTCAACAAATAAGTTGAATTATGAGAAAGCCAGGCATTTGAAGATCAGAAAATTCTAACATAGTAACAAAATCCAATTAAATGGAAATAAAAAAATCTGCATTAAATAGCTGGTTTACTGCTGGTTTGTTGGTTTGCTGCTATTTTATACTGTATTATGAAAATCTAATCCTTAGGCTAGATTTGGTTTATCAACCCTGCCTATCCTTGCTACTAATATATTTCCAGTTAGACTGAGACTATCCAGTTTGTTTTCAAGAACAAGCCTAAGATTTCAGCAGCAAAGGCATCAACCAACTTTGGAAAATCTCTGATTTTAGTAAGTCTAACCAGGAGCCCACCATTGATAGAGTTAGTGGGCTTTAAAAAGTTACCGTATTTTTTGCACTATAAGGCATTCCAGACCATAAGACACACTTAGACTTTGGGGAGGAAAACAAGAAAAAAAATCTGCCTCTGCCTCCCAACAATTTGCTTGTCAGCTTCAGCACAGCCTGATTTAGCATGAGCAGCTAATTGGTGGCTGGATCCACCTCCTGGAATACCACTGATCAGCTGTTCCAGGTTGCAGGGATCGCCGCTGCCCATCACTGCTGTCTATCGCTGCCTCTGCGCCCTCCATTTTTGGTCTCCACCTGTTCCATTTTTGGCCCATTCCAGGCAGTGGGGATTGCCGCCTCCACCTATTGTTACCACCAATATATGGAACAAGCTGAAAATGGGATGTACAGAGGCCAAAAGTGGGGTGTGCAGAGGCCGAAAATGGGGTGCACAGCAGCAGCGATGGATAGTGGCGATCCCCACAGCCTAGAATAGCTCATGCTAAATCAGGCTGTGCTGAAGCTGACCAGCTTGCTTTCTATTTGCAAGGAGGCAAGTTGCTGAGAGACAGAGGCTGAAGGGTGGGGGTTGGCAGATGGGCAGGGCTTTGGCAACATTCACTGTATAAGATGCACAGACATTTCCACCTACTTTTTGGGGGAGGAAAAGTCTGTCTTATAGTGTGAAAAATATGGTAAGTGATTTAGACTTGTGAGAAATATAGTTGTTATCTTGTACCTTTGGCCCAAATGAACATGTGGGTGTTGTCCTTGAGACCCTGAATATATTGCACCTGAATATTTTGGTAAGAATCTCTTCCCAAATGAAAGTTTTTCTGTCTCTCCATCCTAGCCTATAAAATATTATATGATTATAAAGTTGATTAGTCTTTAAGATATCACAAGGCTCTTTAATCCTATGGGGAGTAAAAATAAACCTTCCCTTCTGCTCCTAGGATTGGGAGGATCATGGCATCACTGCTGTACTCATGAAGATGTGGATAACAAGTACTGATGATGGGCTTAGTTGGAACTACATATATGCTTCTATGGTCAGACATTGTGTGTCCACCATACAGTGAAAGAACCAAAAAAGTAGTATCCTGGCTATTCTGAATTCACATTAAACTGTAGAAAGTTAGCACCCACCCCTCTACTAGAAGAATGAAATATTCTAGGAATATTCTAGGGTGATGGGCTTAAGACATGGCCCTAAGGATATGATAAGATTACCCATCTCACCACATGGCACCTGGGAAGATTACATCACCCAGCAGGATTCAACCAAATTTAGCACATATACAACCTACAAAGCTAGTTATGACTCCAGACAGCACCCAGTCAGGATACTCTTGCTGTGTCCCAGGAAGTTTAAAGCTTAGAAAGGGAATAAAACCAAGGAACTCTCAACATCTCTTCCCTTTTTGCTCAGGAGTCCAAGGCATGTGGTCCTGTCCAAGCAACTTCCATGAATCCAGCGCCTCTTTCCCACTTGGAACTGAACCCAGAAGGATATTTCTTCCAACAAAGGCCAATAACTTTTTTATTTCCTTTTTCAGAATAGATTACACCAATTCTCAGGGAGAGTGGCCTTGGATGCTGTGCGGCAACAAGAATAAATATAGCAAATAAAGAACCGTGTTGGCACAGTGGTTAGAATGCAGTATTGCAGGCTAACTCACTGCTCATTACCAGGAGTTTGATTCTGACTGGCTCAAGGTTGACTTAGCCTTCCATCCTTCTGTGGTTGGTAAAATGAAGACCCAGATTGTTGGAGGCAATATGCTAACTCTGTAAACTGCTTAGAGAGGGCTGTAAAGCACCATGAAGTGATATAAGACTAGGTGCTATTGTTATTGCTATCTTCTCATATTTACAGCAAAATTTTGGAAGACAAATCTATAGCTCACTTGGATAAGTTTCTAACAACCAGTCTTTAAGGTTACCCATGTTCAAACAGTAGTAAAAAGCCCACTAATATCCATAACCATTAATAGCACTCTTTTAAAAACACCCAAATTGAGTGCCACTATTGTACTCCAACTGCTGGCAACTAATCCTGCAGTTTAATTTTGTACTATGTGGAACAGCATTTCCTTCTATAGACCTTGAAAATCCTTACATTTAATTTTAGTAGATGACCTTGAGCTCCAATATTTTAAGAGAGGGGAAAAAACAATTCTCTCATTTCTCATTGTCATGCATGATTTTATATAACTATGTCATGTCTCTTACTCTGTTTCATTCCACATTAAAGAGTTCCAATTGCTTTATGCACTGCTCCCTCCCTCTCAGTCATTTTGGTTATCTCTTTTACCATTTTTTCTAACTCTAATAAATTTTTCAAGATGAAGAGACTAGAACAATGCATGACATTCCTAGTGTGGTCTCAATATTGAGTCATCAATATTTTCTATTCTTAGAAATTAGATATATTTTCTCAATGACCACGTGTCTCTAATCTGTTCTTTCAGGTCTCTCAGTGGTGCAATCATTGCCACTGCAGCTGAGTCCATTTACCATGCTGCTGCCCATCTTCTTCCCTTCTAACTTGCAGAGCATTGGAAACTCATCAAAGATTTTTATAAACAGTTAATCAGTGGAACAACTTGCCTTCAGATATTGTGGGTGCTCCAGCACTGGAGGTTTTGAAGAAGTAATTGGACAACCATTTGTCTGAAATGATATTAGGTTTTCTACTTGAATAAGAGGCTGGACTAGAAGACCTCCAAGGTTTCTTCCGACTCTATTATTCTGTTATAAAGATGCAGCTCTGTAGTCAATTCAGTGATCCAGGCAAGAAAGGCTTCTTAAAAGCCATAGAATTCTACAAAATTTATTAGAAGTAATAGTAGGATAATTGTTATCATACTATAAACCCTAAAGGCCCGGTCCCACTGACCGACAGACGCAAAACATATGCATAAAGGACACAGCGGATGAGCAAAATTTTGGGGATGGCTCCATCCATTGTCATCCGCTCCCAAAAGTGGCGAAAATTTGCATAAACAGAACGGAAAAGAACGGAAAAGAATGGATGTGGGTAGTATGTAGAGGGGATGTTAAACGGATGTTCATAGGAAGCCTAGCAAATGAAAGCAGATGGAAGCAGATGACAGCTCCAAAGGGGTTCCGGGGGAGAATTTTGAAGTGGACGCATAGCGGATGAAGTGGATGCATCACGTACACCTAAAGGAAAGAAAGGGGTTGCCGTGCGGATGTATATCAGATGCAAACCGTTCACTGCGCATCCTTTCTATTTCCGTGCTATTCACGCTGTGTAGACGTTCCGTGTACCTTTTGTTTTCTCCCTCTTTCCATTTTCAGCTGTGGCAGATGTGAGTTGCGAGGATGCCCAGAGGATGCAGAGAGGATACAGCGGACATTTAACGGATGATAAACGGACATAGAATGCTTGTTGCTCGTATGTCGTGGATTTACATCGTACATGGCGGAAAGTTCATCCGTTCACAAAGTTTTATGCAGCTCAAAACTTCTTGCATGGATGAAATCGCAGTGGATGGATGCTTGACGGATAGAGCATATGAAACACGTATGCAATGAGTACACAACGGATGCATAGCGTTTTCCAACGGATGGCAAGCTTTTTTTTAATGTTTTACATCCTCTTTGCATCCGTAAGTGCAGTGGGACCAGGCCTTAACCTTGTTGAAATGCAACTGATCTTTTGGCCCTGATTTCTTCAGTGTTTTGTATTTCCAGGTAAATGTGACAAGACACCTATTTGTGAGGTAGATAATTCATTTTCCACTATATTTATCTATCTATCTATCTATCTATCTATCTATCTATCTATCTATCTATCTATCTATCTATCTAGGCAGAGATTTAAAACTGAAGAAGGTGTTGATAGATCCACCTGCTTAACAGTCTCAGAAGTACAGGACTTTCTCCTGTTTTGGACATTGGGGAATGTTGCAATAATTTATTTCATTTTTAATTATGTACTTCTAGATTATAACAAATCCATTGTTCCATATGATATCTGCAGAGATCAGAAATCAACATCTTAAATTCAGAGCAGTAACATTCATGCTCTCTGCAATAAAGTGATTTATTTGATTTTCACTTAGTCTGTAGTATAAATTCAGCCACTGAGTGAACACTGACAACTATGGTTTAGTCAATTCATCTTGACTTGAAGCAGCCAATTTTAGCATGATGAATTGCCCAACCAGAACTATTTCTCACAGTCAGTCAAAAGTAACTCTTCTTAGTTCTAATAAAGTCAGTAAATTTTATTTCCAGGTAAGTATGCATAGGACTATAGAATTGGCAATTTCTCTTAAAGAAATAGTTACACTACACTCACCACAGATATAATACATCCTTTTAGGTATTTCCTAGTCATTCAAAACACTTTAGGGAGATTATCTAACAATTAGTTTCCATGGAATTATAGCTCTTGTGGTTTTTCTAAATGAGTTAGAATAAAGTTGTCTCCAGCAATACTTTCAGAATTACATTCTGTATTTAGATACTAAGAAAAAACTTTAGGAAGCCTTTCTTGTTGGATGGAACTGTCTCTTGCTGAATGGTACATAGAAAGATTTCTGCAAGGTAGATGTCTCCATTCAAGAGAATACAAATCTGTATCTCCCAGGAAATGCCTAAATGTGGCTCATAGGAATATGAAGTCATTTAATTGCCCCAGCACTGGAAAAAAGTGAAAATTTGCAAAGCAGTGCACTTTTATGTTGCACAATCAATTACAGTAATGAAAGGTTAGTGGGGAAAAAAAATTTGGTAGCTGTTCCAGCAGGTTTTCTTCTTTCCTTGTGGGGTTGTAAATGCTGCTAGTTTAATTGCCCAATATTTTATTGCTTTAATATAAGTTATTCAAGTAGTAACACTGACTTTCACTCCTGTTGCTACTGAACATCAAATGAAATGAGGTTTTTTAAACAACATTCTTGCTTGATTAGCATCAACAAACAACTAATAAGCAGGGAAGAACTTCAGGAATATATATATAAAATCCTTGACTGATTGAAATGTTCTTCTCTTCCTTTTGGAGGGTGATATTTTTTAAGAATAGAGATTTGTAGTGGTTTGAGTGTGATAAAGAATGAATTTAGCTATTGTAGAAATAGCTTGAAAAATCGTGAAAGAACTGAGTTAGCATAAGAATATGAGCAGAGTTATTGAATCTAGACTAAACATCTGGTCCAACATTTGATCCCACAAGATAAGCCATGAAGGAGATACAGCTCCAAGGTAACCTTTTTCTGTTATGTTAAACTGCAGTAGGTAACAAGAGCTTTTGATAGTAGAAATAAAGCTAAAATCAATTACCTTATATTTCACATTGTTTAACTCCTCTTAAAGCTGTCAAAGTTCTGTTCATCATTACCAGTTACCTATGGACTGATTTTTTTTTTTAAAGTACTATGGCTCTCCAATCAGCAGCATACTGAAATTGCCCTCTGAAATTCAACTATGTGATTTTAGCTTGTTTTTGGAGTTCTGATTCTTGGAAGCAATTTGCATATGGGAGCTTCTGCTTTCATTCTTTCACCAGACCTCACAGCCAAAAAGGGTGGGTTTTTTTGGAGGGGGGAGGCTAATTTTGTAGAGACTGGGGAAATTTTAAATACTGGGGATAGAAGCAGTTACTTCTGAAAAAGATCTGCACCCCATCCCTTAAGCATCTCCCAAAGACAAAATAGAGGAGAAAACTTCCCAGTAACATCAGAGCATCTCATAATGGTTCTCTGCAGTCCTTCCAAAGGTCCAGTGGTTGTCCTTGTTCTAAAGTCTTGATTGATTTATATTAATTTCTTTTCCTAAGGATTCCCAACCTGAGCATTTATTTATTATTACATTTATTGGCCGCCCATCTTATCACACGGTAATTTGGAGCATATTTTTTTGAGAGCAGCCACAAATTAAGTGGATGTTCTCACTGAGCTGCACACTTAGAAACCCAACAATCTTTTTCCTGGTCATTTATTGATGGTAAAATTCTGTCCACACATACACAGTTTGCCCTTTTAATATCACCACTAAGCAGGCTGAGGCCAGGGTTAAATTCATCATCAGTTTGGAATCCTTATGTTCCCACAAGAGACCTAAGTCCATCCCCCTTCCCCTGAATTCCATTGACCCTTATTTAGTTCCAATTTGGGTTGACTGTTAGTAGATCCAGATTCTTGTGTGTTGGTAGCATGTAATAAACTTACAATGCTTTGAATTCTGCTCCTGTTCCTGTTTTTTTGCACCTGACAAATCCACTTCTCCTTATGGAGCTTTTCAGATTCTATTTTTGTTTTAACCATCCTAAATAATTGGATATAATCTGTAAATGTGTTGTTTCCTAATTACAAATATTTATTTATTATAAAATTTATTGGCTATCCATCTTACTATAAGGTAACTCTGGGTAGATTACAGACATAAAATATATATCTGCGTTAACATGAATAAATTAAAACCAAAGATTATTAAAGTTTTAAATCAAAGATATGTGGGAAGAGAACAGAGGGAGGTGGGATCTGTTGTTACTCAATCAACCAGCTTCACAATGTTATTCTCGCATTGGGCCCTGAAGTAGAGCCAGATCTTTAGGCTTTTATGAAAGGTCAGGAGGGTATAGACCAACATCACATCAAGAGACAGATGTTCCAGAGGGCAGGAGCAACAGCAAAGAACAACCTCCTGAAACTGCCAGTCTGAATAATCGGGCTGAGGGAACATGCCTCCTCTGCTGTAGCATGCCTCCTCTGCTGGCAAAAGTGGGGTAGGTCAATCCCTATGTGGTGAGAAGGTCCCTCAAATAACCTGGATTCATGTCATGAGGGATTTTAAAGGTGATCACTAACACTCTGAATTGCACCTAGAAGCAGGCCAACAAACAATGCAGCTCATGGAGAAGTGGTTTTACAGGGCCATTCTTGGGGCCCCTAAAACTATCTATGCCACTGCACTCTGACCAGCTGTAGCCTCCGAATGATCTTCAAGGGTAGTCCCATGTAGAGCACATTACAATAGTCTGATGAAATAGTTTAAAAACTACTAGTTGAATTCTTAGGAGACTCCACTATTGATGCCTGTCCTTGTGAGAAGCAATGTTTTTTTTTTCTTCCACTCTTAAACAAATCATGATATGACATGTTATCCCGTAATAAGAGTTACTTCAGGGAAATTTGGTGAGGACTGATTCTTTGCTACTTATTTGACTATGTGTGTCTGCTTCAATAGCATTGTCTAAGACTGTTAATAACACGTCATGAAAGTATCAAAAATATTTCCAGTGTTCTCTCTCTGTTGAAAGGAAATTAAACCGTATACGTTTGCCTGTTGAGTTCACATCATTTGGGGAAATGGGTTACTTAACCACATGTTTAAATGTTATAACAGCAGGGAAAATGAGGACAAGCTCTTTTTTTGTTTGTATAGGTCCTGTTTATGTTTCTTGCTTTCACTAATTTTCAAGTCATAGAGCTTTTCTCCTGACAGCTGCAAAGGCCTTATTGATGAAGCACACTGATCCTGCATACTGTTTAAAGAGCAAGAGAATTAAGCCTAGGCAATTTAAACAGGAACATTATAAAACTACTTTTGTAGTGAAAGAAGGATGAAGGGTAATTTCTCCCCTTTAATGCTTTCTTAATAGGTGGTTGGCAAGTATAACCACAGACTTTTAATCTGAAGATAGGTATTTCTGCCCACATAACATCTGGATGACTTACTCAGAGTAACAACAGAGCCTCTCAAGGGATTTGTATAACATGGTAGGAGGAGTAATTTAGTTCCAGAGAACTGGGTAAGTGTCAGAAAGAACACTCAACTGTGCAACATCTATTTGTGTTTGTGTGCATCACCACTGTCCTTTTTGCGCAGAACAATAAATAATACCCCAAATCCACTTTTATGGAAAAACTCTGATCATTTATTTGCTTTCATCATTAATGTAAAATAACCTCTCTACTTTGTAGAATACTTGCTATAATTTATGGTAGCTTGGGACCAAATATTTTTGAAAGGCTGAGGTTGAAAAGCTTCTTTGGGTGCTTATGCCCTTAAGGAATTCTGTTCCTCCTCCTTTGGAATGCCTGATCTCCCAAAGTCGTTTTAAAGGGTTTTATGGTAGCTTTCTGTATGATCAAGATAATATTTGTTCAATACATTTATGTTCAAATTTCTCCTTTAAAATATTTATTTATTTAAAACATTTATGAAGCTTCCCATCTTATGGCAAGTTCTATGTGACTCATAATCACAAGATAAAACCACATCTAAGTACAATAAAATATCAAGACAAAAATATAGTTAAGCTTTCCCTTGCAACCTATAAGAAGCTCATTTTACAAGGCTCAGATTAGATAGACTGGTATACTCCTAGTCCCTTCCCTTAAATGTTGCCATCTTACAAGAGATAGAAAATATGCCTTTTTCTTAGCAGCTCCTGCCCCATAGAACTCCTTTCCATATGAAATTCAGCAGGCTCCTTTCAAACTTCTGAAAAACATCAAGACCTTCTTTTCCCCCCAACTGCTGGAATAGAATCAGCCTTATGAGATTAAAAATATGGAACTACAATTGTAGTACAATTCCTTGCCTAATTGTTATGCCCCATAAGGATTCAAAATGGTATTGTTATTGTTATTCAGTTGTGAAACCAAGATGTTTTTGTTTCACTTAGTTCTGGGAAATATCATATCTCCTTCTCTGCCACATGGTACTCCATTTTAAGAATGCTCAAAGAATTTATTCCATGATGTCTGTGTTTGTATATGTGTGATTACTGAATGTGTGGTTTTACTAGTGATCAAGCATATAACTTTCTCCCCTGAAGAACATACTTTATGTATGTTTACAGAGCACTGGGTAATCTTTGGAGACTGAGCATTTCCACTGTATCAAATCACAGTACCATACTGTTGATTTAATTCTTTAAATATGCAATAGATTCCGACTCACCAGAACCAAATAGAGATCTTATCCTCTTATTGTATGTTATCTGGGCCTATGAAGGCTGTAGCTGCTCAGTAGGTCACAGCCAGAGCATTCATTTTTAAAGAGCTTCTTGTATGTTGTGCTGAAACATTCAGTAATCTTCTTCCCACAACCATGCATATAATTTCTGTCAACGTTATCCTGTAATTCCACAAATTCTGAAACAGATCTCTTTTCATTACCCTGATTCAAAACAAACAGTTGTCTATGTAAACAAGCAATGCATAAAAAAAGAACCACATACTTTTGTTTTGTGATTTTTCACTCCATCTGGACAGGAAGATATCATTTGCTTCAAATCCTTCTTTAGAAATACAGTACAATAAATAAATGCAATCAAATGCAAGAGAAAGGAAAGAGTATCTGTAAGATGTGCAGGATGGAAAGAATGCCTGGGAAGAATAAACCACATGGATTCTATTCATACAACACACTCATTTGTATTTAACATAATTATGGGATTTATTCAATCCAATTTTCTGAGTTTGCAAAATATATTAAACCATAAAACTGGGTTTGCACAAGAAATAAAAATATGGCTAACTAATTTCTGATGCAACAACTCTGGGGTTGCTTTCTTACCCCTAGGCACACCAGCTGTTGGAAAAACTTTAACTCTACCAAAGCCTAGGGTAAAAATTACCTCTTGGCTTGTGTGACAATAATACTATAACCTCTAGAAAAAAGGAAAGCTCAATTTTTTTTTGCTCATCTACATGGCAGTTGACAATTGGTTCTGGGCATTCCAGTCCATACTGCTTGAACACAAGAAGCATATGAGGATATACATTCTGTAATTAAGTTCATTTTTAGATCTGCTGTAGACTAGCTAGTTGCACAGCTAGCAAAATGTCAGCACGTATTCATTTCCTCAGAAAGTAGCAACTGTGAAAGCTACTCTATTATTAAATTCATGCAATATTTTAAGTTTCCATAATTTATCTTCACCTCTATTTCCTTTTGTTCATATAATAAATCCCTACATCAACAATGTACAAAAAGCTCCATTTCATTTATTGACCTATGCTAGGACTCCAAGTTGACCTGTTGGGACAAGTTATGAAAAATATTATGTCTATTTGCTGCCTCTAACATTGTTTATATTTTTGCAGCTCAGGCCATGTAGGGGGTCTTAATGTAATGGACCAAAAGCTGCATGTGGCATTCCAGTCATTTTTTGTGTAGCTTGCAATTTGCTTTGGAAAAAAAGAAACCCAGCACAATTGTCAGCTGGTCAAGGGGAGCACTGCTACCTAACTGGCCCAGTAGACCATTGTAGAAAGTAAGGAAAATGCCCTTGTCAAAAATATTGAACAACTGTTACCTATGCAACAGGAGTGAAACTTCTTTAAAGCCTAGAGCAGTGAGATAACATTCAGAAGCATCTCACACAGAGAGCTCCCTAATTTACTGGTCCAGAAGAAAGGCTACAGCAAAACCTTGCAAGATTCTCTTGTTATATTCAGTCTTGGAACAAGCCTTTCTGTGCAGTTGATTTTCTGATCTGAAGTGAGGCTGACAGCCATGAAGGAAGAGCATGCTAGATGATTGGGCTGATGGAGATAGGGAGAGATAGGGATGGAAAGGAAGCTTACTCATGGCTCCAAATAATAGAAGGTTTTTCACTCACACACAGAACAGGATGGTGTCTGGACAGTTTCCCAATCTTGGCCAGGCATATCTAACACTCTCTTGGTCTAAGCAGAAATTCTTAGTCCTGTAATGAAATACCAACATTGCCATGGATTGATCAGGACTTGCATTTCCTTACCTACTCCCCTTACCACCACCAACCCAACATCTTGCTACTAGTAATAAAAGTAATACCTACAGTCATTATGTAGCTATTTACATGGCCAAAATGAATTTGTGGAAAAGAGGAGCTGTTTCACAGTTAAGATATTTTATGTAACAAATTTATGCTTAATAGTACAACAGGATCCTCTTCATTCCCTTTATTTTTGAGTCACTAGAGGCTTTTATATCAATGTATGAAAATGTTTCTGTGATGGTTCACCAGGTTAAATGAACTAGTCCATATGTAGTGCACATGGCAATTTGAGTTTGAGACCCCTGCTTGAATGAAAGATCAAGGAGTGTAGATGGGAAGGGAAAATTATCTGTGTGGCAGATAAAAGCAAAAAAAGTGATATTTGCCAGATAAGTCTTTTGTTGCCTCATAATTTTCCAGAATTACAGAGTTTATAATTTAATTAACCCCTGTCATTAGGCAGAGATTTTTAAAGTTTTTAAAAGATTTTTAAACCTATTATTAAAGGATGAACAAAATCCTAATCTTCCCAGGCAGTTTGCGTCAATGGGGAAATTCCTTTTAGCAGAAACTCTGTGACCACAAAAGGCTTAAGCCCCTGTCACACTGCACCAATGGATGGAAAGAGGATGTAAAATGGAGAAAAACACTTGCCATCCGTTGGTTAACGTGATGCTTCTGTTCTGTACTCACTACCTCAGTTTTGCTTCCTCTCTATCCGTCCAGCATCCGTCTATTGACGTTTCATCCGCTCAGAGGGTTTTGAGCTGCTCAAAACTTTTGCGCGGAAAATGTATCCAATTCGTCCGTTCTTCATCCGCTAGGCATCCGCGAGGCATCCGTTCTGCATCCGTTACACATCTTCGATATCCGCTAGGCATCTGCTACGCATCCACGCAACTCGATCTGCTCCAGCGGTAAACGGACACAGGGAGGAAGCGGAACGGACGCGGAATGGATGCAGAACAGATGCAGAACGGATGGAGAAAGGATGAAAGCGGATGCAGCTCGCAAAGAAAGCATTTAAAATGGAAAAAACGTTCTCAGAGAGGATCTATCTCGGATATTAAGGATGTCTAGGGGATGCCTAGAGGATGCAAAGGGACATATAGTGGAAAACCTATACTGCCTATAAAAAGGGGGAGCAACTCATCTGGATCTCACTTTCAGACCAGCAGCCCAGCTGTGCAGATCTCTGCAGCCTTCATCTGACTCTTCCTCTTCCACAGCATCCAGTCATGTCCACCATGGATCGTAACAAAAGTCTTTTTGGCAGCCACCATCGTTCTGCAACAGTACGAAGTCATCTACAGGCTCTGTGAACTCTACTACGGGAAGAAAAAGAGGCGGCCAAGAAGCGTCTGGGTGGATTGGGAGAAGAGCAGAGTACGGACTGTACAACAAGCTGATGGTGGAGCTAAGGAACAAAGACATTCATGCATTCCAAAACTTCATGAGGATGCCTCCAGCCATGTTTGACGAAGTTGTGGAGTGGCTGACACCCAGGTTGACTAAGGCAAACACCAACTTCCGGCCCAGCCTGGAACCTGGGCTCAAGATGGCACTCATTCTGTGCCACCTGGCCTCAGGGACCACCTACAGGAGCATGCAGTACGGCTGGAGGGTGTCACACAACACCATCAGCATTGTGGTCAGAGAAGTGGTGCAGGCCATCATCAAAGAATACATGGAGGAGCTCCTCCAGTGCCCCTCCACTGAAGAAGGATGGAAGAAAGTTGCAGAGCAATGGTATCAGAAGTGGAACTTCCCTCACACCGTTGGAGCCATAGATGGCAAGCACATGGTCTGCAAAGCGCCAGCCAAGTCGGGGTCCACTTATTTTAACTACAAGGGCTTCTTCAGCATCATCCTCTTCGCCATGGTCGATGCTGACTACAAGTTTATGTACATCGATGCTTCAGGCAACGGCTCATCTTCAGATGCCCATCTTCAGGTATACAACGCCAGTGATCTCAAGGAGGGGCTGGAACACAACGTCATCTTGGGCTTCCCAGATCCAGACCAACTGCCCAATGACACACAAGATGTGCCCTACTTCATTGTGGGGGATGACGCCTTCTCCCTCACAACCTACCTCATGAAGCTCTACACCTCCAGACTCCTCACCCGTGAAGAGAGGATCTTCAACTACAGGCTGTCCAGGGCAAGGCGGGTGGTGGAGAACGCCTTTGGCATCCTGGCCAACAGGTTCCAGGTACTTCTCACCACCATGCAGCATCGCCCACAGACCGTGAGGAGGATCGTGGAAGCTTGTGGCATCCTGCACAATCTCATGCGCACCCGCTACCCAGTCTTGCAGAACAGGCTCGTGGACCTCCAACAAGGCAATGGGGACATGGAGCCTGGGGAATGGAGGCAAGGGCGAAACCTGATAGACACTGAGGATGTGCAAGGCCCCAACAGAGCCTCACGTGAAGGGAAGAAGCAGCGCAACCTCCTGAAACACTGGTGCAACTCCCCAGCTGGAGCAGAGGAGTGGCAAGACAGGATGATAGATGCTTAATGAATGCTTCCTTCAGCCTGTCTCATCATACTGATGAGATTGGGCCATGTATGTTGAGTGGCCCTACAATGAACAGGGCATTTAATAAAGAGTTGTGTTTGTGTTGACATGTGTGGATGATTATTACATTATTATTGATAATAAAGGACCATAGGTGTGGCACTTGGGAGGGTGGACCATACAGTCCCACTATGCTTGCATTGGAGGTTTATTTATCCCACAGCTATTACCCATTCCAAAGGTATCCCTGCCCACCCCACTGCTATCATAACCCATCCCACAAGCATGCAAAGGCTTAAACCATTTCTAAAAGTTTCCACCAAGACTTTATTAAAAAAAAGAAATGAAGCAAGTGCGTGAATCAAAGATAGACTTTATTAACAACAAGCTGTAAAAGAAAAATGACTCAAATAAAGTCCACAGGTAGCCAGCCAGCCAGTCTCTGGCACTCCTCTTGGTCACTCGGAGGTGTGCCCAGTCTCAGGGGTGAAGGGTCCAGGTGCTGTGGAGGTGGCTGGTGCTGGAGTGCTTGTCTGAAGACCCATTGGGGTGCCTGGCCCCGAGAGGACAACACGTGATGGTGTGTTGAGAAAGCTCTCGGACAGCTGGCTCAGACCCGTGATGTTGAGAGCTCCTTCCTCCATGCCATGTGGTGTCAGCCCCAGTACCGAAGACAGATGTACTTGTTAAGCCTGGGTTCCCCAACCAGGGTTAGGTAGACAAGCTAAACAGAATGTGCAGCGTTAGTCAGATAGGCACACAGATAAATGAGTGAGCTAAGCTTGTATGTTTATTAACATACAGTAAAAATAACAGATACCCTTGTGCTATCAAGAATATATTTTATTCCAGTATAAGTTTATGGCATAGTCAAAAACAGTCCAATATTCATTTACCATGTAGTCAGTCCATTCAGGGATATTCAGTTAGCAAAGTCCATGTAGAATATCCTATGTCAGTTCACATAAATCAGTCCGTTGTTGTCTCTCCTGTTCGAGCAATGCAGTCTTGATTCCAAGCAGTAATCAGGGATCATCAAAGCCAGAGAGAGAGAGAGCAAGCTGTAGCCTTGCTACTTTTATATGGTTTTCATAATCACTCCCACAATTGCTATTTTGCAGTTAAAGCTGCATACACTAACTCTGATTCATAGTTATTATTTCACCTAAAACAGTTAGGGTGAACAATGTTATCCCTAACAGTACTGAGGCCGGGTTTGGCTGTGGGGTGGAGGAAGGAGCAGTGTAGTGGGGCTGTCTGGTCTGCAGCTGGGTGAGGACTGGCATTGGTGGCATCGGTGGCGTGGGTGGCATCAGTGTTGTGGGTTGTGTTAGGGATAACATTGTTTACCCTAACTGGTTTAGGTGAAATAATAACTATGAATCATAGTTAGTGTATGTTAGTGTGTATGCAGCTTTAACTGTGG
>BLBF01000062.1:772701-815201 GCA_015471245.1 Laticauda colubrina | reverse complement strand
GCCAATGTTAACTGGATAAATATAAGTTATGGTAAGATAAAGAGTTAACATCAGATGAATGGGGGTGGTGATTAAAAAGAAGTAAATATAGCAGTTGCGACTTTATGATCAAAGTCCCACCATTTTTAATGTGCTTCTTACATTTGAATGAGGCTCATCTTTTATCAAGTTGTCATGGCTGCCATCCTGAGAGTTTTCACTTCCCTCAAATGCACCTGGATCACATTTCTTGATTTGTGACTGTTTTAAAATCATTTGCCTTAGAAGAATCTTTTCTGTACAATTTCAGTTCCTTGGAGTTCATTCTCAGATGCTTTTGTAATAGTGTTTTAAAACCCTAGAAAAGAGAATCTGGGAAATCTGGCATAGCATTTTCCTAACCTTCTCCTCATTTCACAATCTTTTCATGTAAGATGATGTAAGTGGGATGGATATCTGAAGATTGCTGCACTTATTATTGTCCGCTAGTTCCTTTGTCTGTTTTTTGTTAAGCATAAATTGCTTCTTAGTTCATTTCCAGAGGCAAATAAAACTTATACTTCTTACCTTCAAAACCTAAATGGCAAGGAATGCAATTGTCTGAAGGCTTTCACTGAAATAAAGAATGCATATAGCAAATCTTTGCTCTAATGTTTTTAAATTAGCTTGAAAAAGTGGAGGAAAAAAGTTAAAGTCAGTTCTAAAATGTAGGAAATAGTAAGCTTTCACTTTATGGATCAATTGAAAAGTTTGCAAAATTATGTGTGATTCTATATATAAACACAACATTTTCCTATTCAGGAAGCTTTTCTCCCAATTGGACCCTTAAATTATACTTTATCTCCCCTGCTGTGTAATTCTACTATTCTTTCTCCTTGACAGTGGCCTGGGAGTTATTTCTATTTAACATATGCTATACAGGTCTGATTGCTATTATTGAACTGGAAACAGAAGTAGCAAATATATACTTACTGCTAACAGAAAACAAGTGGCTTGTGAAACCTTTGACATTCCCTTTTGCGTTTATTTTCGACAAAGAAAGAGATAGACTTCACAAACACGATGCACTGATTAATACTACAGATGTTAATTTTAACTTTCCTAATATATTTTAAAGAGACTAAAACAAAAAGCTCTTTTATATTCTAAGACCATGGGTAGGAAATACTCTGAATATGACATTCATTTGGAGATTTTTCTGTATTTAGTGGAACATAATAAAAAAAGATAATTTACATAACTAGCCAACAATCTATACATTGATTCTGCATCCTGTGTACTGTAACCGAGTCCAAAAATTCATGTGTACTGTAACTATCTGGAAAGCCTTGGATGAAAAGCCCCACATTAACCACAAAACACCATCCAAACCAAATATTTAGTATAAGTTAAATTCAGATAATTGAAATAAGACACTAAAAAGACATCTTTTTTCTTTTGGTTTGAGAATGTGTATGACTCATTCTTCTCATGCATCTATTCAGATACACAATGGTATGTTGTAACTATACCACTTTTTGAACTAATGTTCAAAAAAAATACCTGCCATGCTTATACTGAATGAAGTATGAACTACTACTCCGGTCGGTCTTGCGTCAGATTGAATTCTACACTTAGGACTGCTGAATCAATTACCTTAAGAAAAGTCTGGTAGAACACATTGGTACATTGTATACAGTCCTGGCTATGGCAATGACTTTACTTGGACAACATTCAAATATGGAGGAACAGTAAAGTGTTTTACAATTAAGAATAAGGGTGGTTAGGACCTTGGCTGTAGTATCTAGATCTTTTTTAATGTAATGTTTGTATTTTTAATATTTATCAAATAAGTATGCTGCCTAGCTCTTAGTGACTTAGTTCACAACAGCCCCCCCCCCAAAAAACAGCTGTTATTAAGTGAACAATAAAAGATAATGAGAATTACAAGCAGGATGGGAACAAAGCAAAGGAGTTTTATTCATCCTTACCAAAGGCCTGGATTTAAAAAAGCAGGTATTCAAATTTTGGGGAAAAACTTCATTCCAAGCACCCAGAGTGCTTCTGGTGTGCAGACAAGATGGTCTTGTTGAGTAGATGGAAGCAGAAGTGCAGCAACCCTGCTAGATTGAATTGGTATAGCAAACATTATAGGAGCCAGGTAGTATCTCAAATAACAAAATACTATCCTGGAAAAAATATATTTACTTTCCAGGCTGGGGTCATTAATTAATTTTAGTCAATTTTAGTCAGAGATTAAAAAAGCAGACCTCTATAAAACCACCTCAGTTTCTAAAGCCAAGACAGAATTAGACACCCAATTAGGTACATCAATTAATGTATTATTTGTTCTGTGGCTCTTGCAGTCCTCACTTTTTGAATGTTCATTAGATTCTCATCTTTTATATGAGCTCAAGACTGTATGCATGGTTTTCCTTCCTCGAACACCCTGTGAAATAAGTTGGACTGAAAAAGAGTGATGATCCCAAAGTCATCCAATGACGATACAACTAGACCAGTGTTTCTGAAGTTTAAGATGTGTGGACTTCAATTTCCAGAATTTCCCAGCCAGTATGCTGGGTGGGGAATTCTGGAAGTTGAAATTCACACAAGCCTTCTTCCTTTTACTCTACTTCAACCCAATGCTACACTAACTAAAAATGCTTTTCATATGGGCTTCAATGGCTTTTAGTGTAACTGTAGTGTGCTTTGTAGTGCATTATGCTTTTTTCTTTGTATCCATTTATTTGCCTAAGAACATTTCCAATCACATCTTACCCAAGAGAGTAATATGAAGGAGCAACATCAGTTCTAACACTAGGTTTAGCAGTACCTCCAGGAAAAACTGATTCTATAATAGTACATGACTTTTTCTGGGAGGCAGCCCCATTGAGCCCAGTGGGAATTATTTCTGTATAGAAACAGCAGACATATATATGATTTCCACCCCCCCTTTTTTTGCTGTCACCAGAGATTCCTGGAATTTCAGGGCCCAACTCAGCAACAGAACAATGAAGTGTGATTTCCTAGTAATTTTCAGGGCAAAATTACTGCACAATAAAAAGTGAAATCTCTTCACCCAGTGCTTATTGTGCTGCTTATATTGCACTGTAAAAACAGATGCAGCACAATAAGAAATAAGCACTTTAATTCAGGGGTGGGATTCTACCAGTTCGCACCTATTCGCAAGAGCCAGTTGTTAACATTCTAAGTAGTTTGGAGAATCAGTTGTTAGAAGAAATTACTGTAATTCTGTAAGGAGGCAGGAAGGAAACATTCTGGTGTTGCTTATAGAAACTGTCTCTCCGTTAACCCTTATTACATTCTTGGCAGGACTAGACTTCCTGTCTCAGGAACCTCTCTGGAGTTTTTTTCCCCTCCTTTGCTGGTACTTAGCTTGTGTGGAGTGACCATTCAAAGTTACAATGACACTGAAAAAAGTGACTTATGACCATTTTTCACACTTACAACTATTGCAGCATCCCCACAGTCATGAGAGGCCAGGCGAGGAGATGCCTGCCTCGATGTGAGTGATATTAAATTGGCCACGCCCAGCCAATAACATGACCACCAAGCCATGTCCACCCAATCACATGACCACCAAGCCACACCTACCAACTAAGCCATGCCCACAGAATCAGTTGTTAAAAAATTTGAATCCTACCCTGCTTTAATTGTAATATTTCTTCCAGGGTAAGTTCTAGAAAGAACTTACTGAAAGGATTTTTGTTTAAGATAGTCCCTGAGTTAGTTTCTTTGATAACCAGTTTTTCTTAGGAATTGGAATAGAAAAAAACTGTCTCTCAAAATATTACAGAAATTAATTAACAAGATAAAAAATATCTTGACAGGAAAGAGAGTTAATTGAACTCAGCACACAAAACTCCAGAGTTTGCCAAGTATTATGATTACAAAAGCAGAGATAAGGGAAGAGAATGTTTTTGAGCTTGTGCATCTGGAGATAATTCAGATGCAGCAGTGATGCGATTGAAAAACTGCTGGTTCACAACATCTTATAGCTGAAATATTTTTATGTGTAGAGATGATTCTGAAGCCTCTCTGTCCTCTGTCACCTATACTTCTGTTCAGGATAAGCATTCTTGCACATTATTCTTTTGTATCTCTTGCTCTCATTACAAACCAACTGTACTCTTAACACATAATGTGTTTATTATTTGGATGTTTTCACTGATTATGTTTAGTACAGGATCCTTGTTCTGACTGCCACCTACTATGTGGGTTTAATTCAGACCAACCAATTAGATAGCATGTTTCAAGGATTACATTATAGGGACAAGGAAACCTTTGGTTTTCAATACCTTTAAAGAGAATGTTTTTCAGAAATTACCAATCATCCAGATAATTTAAAAGGAGTGTTATTCGGCCTTGTGAAAATGGAAGATAAACTTGCACAATAGAAACTTCTTTTATTCTCTTTCTTGTCCTACAAGCTGAGGCCTCTAAATTCTTTTCCTATTATATATATACCAAGTGTCTGAAACAGTAGCACAGGAAAGGGGAAGAACCAACATCTTCCACACTTTGGTGAGAATCAGGAAGAAGTATATATTTTGAAGACATTTAAATCTAGTAAGTAGTAATGGTTCATTTTCACCATCACTCAAAAAAAAAAAAAAAACTATGAACAGCCTCTGGAGTTCTTTTAGCAGCAATTTGGTGTGTAAATAATAGCAAGTAATATTTCTCACCAAAATGTAAAAAAAAGTTTCAACAGCTGTGTTGTGTATAGAACTTGGTAGACTCCAAATACCTGAAACTGATTGGCTGAGAAGGCCGTTCTCAGATTGGTTACTTGGGAGCCATTTCGATTGTCCCGCCAGATGGCGGGAACACTTGAACTACTGTCATTGGTCACAAGCCGCGAGCAAGCCGCTATAAGAAGGGTTGCCACGGCTTGGGCAAATTTTCCATTACCAGTTGCTTTACTGTTTAATAAATGAGCTGTTTGTTGGAACCCGGTCTCGCGCACCTTATTTCCAAATGGAACACTGGTGACGAAGGTGAGATCATCGTAGAAGAGCGAGACCGAAGCACGCAGCAACCAGAACCGAGCAATAGAGATGGCTGGTAACAATGCACCACCTGCACCGTTCAACCCAGCTGAGGAAGATTGGGAGTCGTACATTGATTGCTATCTGATGTTTTTACAAAGCAACGAGCTGCAAGAGATAACTGACCAGAGGAAGAGGGCTGCATTCCTCACACACTGTGGACCAGCCATTTTTAAAATGGCAAAGGCACTATCCAAACCAAGAGACATTAAGCAAATGGCTTGGCTTGAGCTGAACAGAATGGTCCGAGCACATTACGCACCTGTGGTCTCCAATCTGATCAAAAGACACAACTTTTACAAAAGAGACCAAAGAGAAGATGAGAGCGTCAGAGATTTTGTAGCAGCCCTAAGACACATCGGAGGAGCCTGTGAGTTCCAGAACCTGGACGAGACCATGAGGGACCATGTGGTCCTCAGATTGAGGGTCGTTACACTCCAAAGCAAGCTGCTAAACAGACCGAATATCACAGTGGCTGAGGCCATCACAGAAGTCACCGCCACTGAAGCAGCCAAGAAGTCCGCAGCCACTATGCGCCAGATGAACTCAATTCCAGATCTGCCGAATCAACCCAGAGAAAAGAAGGCAGAGGGAAGCAAGAAACAGCCCACAGCGACCGCCCACTATGAAGATCTCAACTCCACGAGCGACATTGATGACGACAATGAAGATATACATAGATGAGCAAGGGATGCACCCCACCACAAAGAAGATAAAGGCAATCAAAGATGTACCTAGACCTAGGAACAAAACTGACTTACAAGCATTCCTAGGTCTCATAAATTTCTACAATGTGTTCCTGCCCCAAAAAGCAACCGTAGCAGAACCCTTACATCGGTTGTTAGACAAAAAAACTATGGAAAAACTATGGAAATGGGGCCACCGGGAATAAGCAGCATTCTAAAATATCAAGGACTTATTAACTTTTAACACCGTTTTGATCCAGTAAAGCAATACCCTGCCTTTGACAGTCACCTGTGATGCATCACCTTTTGGAATCGGTGCCACAAGCTATCAGATGGCAGAGAGGCACCAGTCACCTTCTATTCCAAAACGCTGTCAAAATTGGAGAGAAATTACAGCCAACTCTATTGAGAAGCCCTCGCAATCATAGCCGGCATCAAAAGATTCCACGAGTACCTTTATGGTAGGACTTTTTCGATCATCACTGACACAAACCCCTGCTAGGGATCCTAGCGGGAAACAAACCAACCCCGAACATTCTATTACCAAGAATGATGAGGTGGTCTGAATTTCTCGCTGCACACAACTACACGCTCATCCATCGGCCAGGAAAGACCATCACCCATGCAGATGCCTTGAGCCGTTCCCCGCTGCCCATCACGGAAGACGACCCAGCTCCCACCGTCTCCACTCTCCAAATCGAGTCCTGGCCGAATCTGCCACGAACCGCAGCAGACGTTGCTAAAGCTAGCGTGAAAGACCCACTGACAGCTCACATTCTGCATTGGGTAAGTAAGGGCTGGCCGGATGAAAATAAAAGCGAGACTTTTAAACCTTTTTGTGACCAACAGACTGAACTGTCTATTGAAAAAGGCTGTATATTGTGGGGGGACAGGGTGGTAATCCCAGAAAAATTACAGGAAGAAGTGTTGTGCATGTTGCACAAGGGGCACCCAGGCGTAGTTAAGATGAAAGCCTTGGCCAGGAGTTACGTCTGATGGCCAGGGCTGGACAAGGATATTGAACGTTGGGTGGCAACATGCCATGACTGCCAAAAAACAAGGCCTACACCCCCACTTTTGGGAAGCCCAAGTTGGTTTTGCTCATCCAAAACTTTACATTTTTTGTTCTTCCAATTCTACCTTTGATAACCTAATTGTGCATGGTAATAATGTTTTCTGAACAATTTTTATCCCAGAGTTATAATTGCACTTAACAAGGAACTTAAGGACCACCATCAGTCATGGAATGGAAAACACCCAGAGGCCCATGGTAGAGACTGCATATTGACTTTGCGGGGCCGACAAAAGGGAATACCTATTTGGTAATCATGGATGCCTACTCGAACTGGTTGGAAGTCATACTTATGGCATCCACTACCACTGAGGCAGTCATGAAACAGTTAAACAAACTTTTTGCCACGCATGGACTGCCTGATGTTATAGTCTAGGACAATGGACCCCAGTTTACGTTCTGGCATTCGAGCAGTACTTGGCTGCACAGGGCATCCGACATGCCCTGACAGGGCCAGCTCATCCGGCTTCAAATGGATGGGCTGAACGCATGGTTCATAATACTAAGGAGGGCCTAGAAAAAATGGACATGGGGGACATGCAAGATAAACTTAACAGATTGTTAACCATGCAACATATCATCCCTAGAACAACCACTAACAAGAGTCCAGCAGAACTCCTCATGGGTAGGAAATTGCGCTCCTACCTTGATAGACTGCACTCCACCTATACCTGGGACAAACCCATGCTCTTCCGTCGTCCAACACAAGTCGGTAAGACTGGGGGCCTGTGATTTGGGTAATTGTGGCTGGGAGCCATAACGGGTCCCGAGTAAGGTTTTTAGTGTAAACCAGATTGCCTATTTCAAATGAGCAATATTTACTGGAGGAGTCAGGGGGTTTGTCCCAGGTATAGGTGGAGTGCAGTCTATCAAATCACAGGCCCCCAGTCTTACCGACTTGTGTTGGACGACGGAAGAGCATGGAAGCGGCACATCGACCAGCTTTGCTCTTGAACTCTAGAACCCAACACCACACCAGCACTGAAAATAAATGAACCAAAAACAACCGAGGAGCGGGGGGAAACACAAAATAATAAAAAAGGGAGAGACGAACCTCCAATAACACGACAACAATCACTACACAAAGAAACCCAAATAAAACAAAAAGAGCACTCACAATTAGATGACCTCCAGAGAAGATGTCTGGGAGCAGGAGAATGAGGCGAGGCCTTCCTGGAAGGAGACAGCCAGGCCAGCTCGACCAGCCTGGACAAACCAGGAGGGAGCGGTGGAGCCACCTCAATCAGCCCGAGAAACTCAGGTGGGAGCGGCAAGGCTGACTCACACTTTCAGGAGCTTCCATGAAGAAGACGCAGAGAGATCCCGTCTGAACCACTTGAGGACCACGCTGAGACTGAGCTGCACAGGTCAACCAGGACTCGAAAAAGCCCCACCTACCTGCATGACTATGTGATGCATGTTGGACGAAACCAAGGGGGGAGAGGTGTTGTGTACAGAACTTGGGAAACTCCAAATGCCTTAAACTGATTGGCCAAGAAGGCCATTCTCAGATTGGTTACTTGGGAGCTATTCTGATTGTCCCGCTGGACGGCGGGAACACTTGAACTACTGTCATTGGCCACAAGCCACAAGCAAGCCGCTATAAGAAGGGCTGCCGCAGCTTGGGCAAATGTTCCGTTACCAATTGCTTTACTGTTTAATAAAAGAGCTGTTTGTTGGAACCCGGTCTCGCGCATATTATTTCCAAACGGAACAAGCTGGTTACTGCAAGTCAAGATTCTACTTAAAGGATTTTGGGAAGCCCAAGTTGGTTTTGCTCGTCCAAAACTACATTTTTGTTCTTCCAATTCTACCTTTGATAACCTAATTGTGCATGGTAATAATGTTTTCTGAACAGTTTTTATCCCAGAGTTATAATTGCACTTAACAATGAACTTAAGGACCACCATCAGCGAGCTGTTTGACAATATTACTTGGTCTGTTGTGTGAATGTGTGTATATTTTTAGGAGTGGGGAATTTTGGTGGATGGGGGTGTGTTTGGGGATTATCATGTGTGCGTGTGTGTTGAGTCTGGTCTCTGGGTATTAGGTGAATTTTGTTGTATGTGTATACTACATATATACATACAATGGCAAATAATAATTATTATTATTATTAATAATAATAATAACAACAACAACAACAACAACAACAACAACAACAAAAACACTCCCCCAAACAATATGAATTGGAAAACATTACAATACGATGACCATGGGGTTAAAAAGTTCTATCCCTGTAGGCTTGATTATCTAGAAAAAAATTGAGGTATCCATAATCTATTCATAATAGATTAGAAATTCCTATGAGGTCATAATTCAGAAATTAAATTCCCATGGCTAAGCTAATAAATGCTGCTTCCTTTGTTTCATATTTTAGTTTAACCTGGATGATAAATCTGAAGTCTCTGAGCCTCAGTCCCTTCTCAATCCATAATATATGAATAATAAGTAAGTCTGCTCCTGCACAAAAACATTATAATGTAATTGAAATATCTGTGGAAACATTGGCAATAATTGTGATATTAGTGTTAAAACTAATATAATAACAGACATGTTATTGGCCTGTAATTTGCAGGTGTTGTCCCTTTTGCTGGATCCTTCTGTATTAAGTAGGTTTTTCCTGCTGTTAACCATTCACTGATGTTTCCTGTCTGCAGCATCTCATTGAATTATTCAGCCATTTTTCTGTGCAGGCTGGTCAGGTATTTGAGCCAAAAGCCATGCAGTTGATCATTGCCAGGTGAGGTCCAGTTCTTGACTTTTTTCACTCTGTTACTTATCATTTCAGTAGTTTTTTCTAGTTGGTCCATTTTGTTCTTGGAGAATTTCGTCTCAAAGTCTCTGATGCACCCAGCATTTTTGTTGTAACATTTCTCAGTCTCCCACAGGTCTTTCCAAAACTGAGTAGTTGCCGTTTTCTCAGGTTTTTCAATTTTCGTATCCCCTGTCTGATTCAGACTCTGATAGAACCGGATTTGATCTGACTGGAACAATTGATTTTGTTTGTACTGGATGACTCTGGCTTTGCATCTTTCAATTTTTCTTGCTTTTGCTGTAATCTGCTGCTTCACAATTTTCAATACTTCATCAATTTTTCTTGTGCTGAGCCCATATTTTTCTATCAGATGTTTCTTGATCTTGCTGTTCTTCATCTTTTTCTCCTGCAAATTTTTCAAGTTGCTTGCATCTGCTCACAGGCTCTTGATTTTCAACTCTAACCTGATTTTCCACTGTGGTTTTCCAGTTGATTTTCTAGGGGGCTGCGGATGTTGAATCCTCAGTTCTTCTGTTACTGCCGTACTGTAGGCAAACTGGTTTGTTTGTTGAATTGATGTTATTTGGACTGCTGCAAGTGTATAGTTCGCATCTATCATCAATGGTGCCAAATATTTTCTTGGCACAGTCTCTAATGTTGGAAGCTTTCTTCTTTCTGTATTTGTTGCAGCATGTGCTAAGATTTTAGTTTTCAGTTCTTGCTGCCTGGCATTGAGTGCTCCTGGTGTTTCAATGATGACTTCAGACCCTTGCTGATCCTGAGTTTGCAAAATATCCACATCTTTGAATTCAGGCTGTTCAGTTGCTCCAGATGTTATTGGAATATTTTCTGCTGCCACTTCAGCAGTCTGCTGTTCAGCAGTCTGTGTTCCCGTTTCACAATTTTTCCGTATTTCTTCAAGTTTGACTTCACTGAGCACTTTGTTCTGAGTGATGAATCGTCCCTGATTGGCTAATCGTAATTCAGTTATCCTTGAGTCTGGGTATTCTTGTTTCCATAACTTGTACATCCTTTCTTAGTAGCCTCGTTTTTCTGGTTCTGCTCTGTTGTAGCATTTCATTACAGTGCGGTTCTCTGACATAGTGTATTTCTGCCTCTTCTGAGGTTGTTCAGCTTCCAGTAACCCTGCAAGTCCATGCCCTGGTTGCTCAGCTATGGGACCTGTGGTCTGTAGCCCACTTGTCGATAGATGCCCAGGTTCCCCAACATCTGATGCTGTCCTTGTTAACCCAGGCGATGACCGAGCCGGTATAGGCTTCATTCAGTTGTGTTTCACCATGATTCATTGCATGGGTTGTTGGGTGCATTCAGTTCTGCTCCTCGGCCTAGACCTTTCTGACATGGTTGGACCTGCTGGTAGTTTGCACTACTACCAGCATAGCTCTCAGCTTCATTGGAACAGTTAAGCCCCCCACCACATCAAGGCCCGTGGGGGGTTATTGTTATTATCTGTGATCATCTCATCAGTTACAACATATTTAATCCTAGGTTGAGTGGTCATTTCCAAATGGATATCAACACAAAGAAAGGCAAAATTTAACTCTTCTTTCCATATCACAGGGAGGAATACATTCTCCCATTCTGCAAATGGCTATAGATTATATTAATACTAAAACTAGTACTAAATCCTATTAATACTAAAACTGATGATGATTAATATTTATGGCTGTGTGTAATTAACTTTAGTCAGATTTATGGATAGAAAAGGTAAATTTGCACTCCCCATTTTTCACTATGGAAATTGCCTTTCCCCTCCCCCAAAACTACTTGAAAATAATGTCATCACAAGATAGCAAGTACATACTCAGTGCAATATTTAGTTTTTTCCTCAAATCATCTGAAGATCACCTATTTACTCTTTCACCTTTTTTTTCTTCTTTCTTAAAGACCATGAGAACTGAGTTGTAGCAATCCAAACAACTTCAAGATGGAACCAGTGAGATGTAGAAAACTCTAAAATATCTTGATTTTTGTAGCCCAAATTTGGTTGTTTTAACTTTTTTTTCAAATGCTTGTTGATTTATACCTTACCTTTTGGGTATAGTAAATATTACTACCCTGACCACCATATATATAAATTGGACAATGCACTTTATACGGGGCTGCGTTTGACAATGATTTGGAAGCTGTAACTGCTGCACAATGTAATGTCCAGATTACTAATTGCAAAAAAGCTGTTTTGTAGTTGGAGACATCCACATGGTGAAGGGAAAAGGGGGCTCAGAGTGATGCAAATAGCATTGTGTCATCACAATGCAAGCCCTACCCTTTTTTTCTATATACCTTATAACAGGAGAAGCAGTGAGAACTTCTAGTGACACTGGTTGCTGCATAGATTGCTACTGGGTTACAGTATCTAATTCAAAATGCTGGTTAGGATCTATAAAGCTCCATGTTATACTGTACTTGCACAGGATTCTTGTCATTCTGTCTGATTGCGAGAAAGGGTATGCTTAAGATCTCATTCTTGCAAGTGATAAATAGGCAGAAGACAGGTCTTCTATGTGGGAACACTTACCCATTGGAAAACACTTGGTTCAATCTCTCAGCAGTCAATATTCCAGAAGCCAATGAAACTGTACTTTTTTTGCTGGCCTTTTGACTAAGTGAGGAATAATTGGCAATTACCTTCAGCTTGTTGTTTTAATATGAACTGTGAAAGGTTATTAGTTGATTATACTAATGTTTTATATCCCACTAAGAGTTGGTTTATCAATACAGGCATGCGGTAAAATAAATAAAAAGGAAATAAAGAGTCCTGGAGCACAGACAAGGCTAATAAAACAATATATATTCCCAGTTGTAGCAATGCAGAAACCATATTTATTTAGTAGGTTCTGCTGAGTTCAGTGGGCTTTACTTTAGAGTAAACACAGGAACAGCTGAAAGAGATCTCAGGCTTTTGAAGATTTATTAAGGACTTGTTTAATTATCTTTCTTTCCCAATCCATCTCTAGTCCCGAAGATATATTTCTAATAACTAGAAATTCCTGTTTGTTAAGCAGATATGAAAATAGAGTTCCCAGAAGAAAGAAATTAGAAATAAAAGGGGAAATAAATTACAAAGAAGGTCACTGAACATTTTGCTCTGGGCTCTTCTTTCAGCTCTTCAGGATAAAGCTCAGTGCTGTCTTATAAATATTTGCAGGATCTGGGGCTCTTGGCTACATCATAGGCTATATTGCCCAAGCAATACCATGGGGATTTCTCGCAAAGTAAGAGAAAATTAAAAGTTATCATTTCTGGAAACATGACACATTTAACTAACAAGAACTCATTTCCAAATCTAAGCCTGGGAACATTTAGAGATAATTAATGAGCTATAGCAAAAAGACTGAAAATATTAATTATATATGTCTACTCTATAAACAAGCTGATTTAATTTAGAGACATTCTCAGTTTTCCTTTTGAAACTTAACTATTTTGAGGAAAAATATTGTTTTATTAAGAAAGAAAATATTAGGCTATTATACTTGATGTTTTAGAATCAGAAACTAAAAATTTCCCTGAATACTTTCTAATAAGGTGGATGTGTGCCCCATTTTTCAAAAAACATTCACTTCTTTGAGGGGCAAACTTGTCCAAATCTGGTTTGAAAATAAAGAAACCTAAGAATCATGGATATCACAAAATGTCCTGTTAATAAAAGTGTTCTGTATGAAAATAGTTTACTCCAAATTCGCTAATCTGATTGGTTAAGAAAGCCAGCATAGGGATTGGTTCACGAGGAACCAATCCAAAGGAACTGCCAAAAGGTGGTTAAATCAAACCAATGCCATTGGCTATAAGCCGGCAGGCAAGCCGTATATAAAGGCTGCCGCGGCTAGAGCCAAACTGTTCCGTTTATCTTTACTGTTGCAAATAAAGACTTTTACTGTTGGAACCCGGTCTACCTTGCGTTTTTCCGGACGGAACACTGGCGATGAGGATGGGATCATCCTAAAATGTGAGACTGTGCACGTGGCAAATTGAAACCCAGGCTGAAAGCAATGGCCGGAAACAATGCACCGCCCGCACCCTTCAACCCCAATGAAGAGGATTGGGAATCCTACGTAGACCGTTTCCAAATGTACTTGGAAAGTAACGAGATGGAAGAGATCTCCGACCAGCGTAAGAGGGCTGTCTTCTTAACGCATTGCGGACCAACGATTTTCAAAATGGCCAAGGCATTAGCGAAGCCCAGAGACGTAAAGCAAATGACCTGGCCCGAACTCCAACGAATGTTGAAGGCTCATTATGCACCAGTGGTGTCAAATCTCATCAAACAGCACAAATTCTATCTAAGGGACCAAAAAGAAGGCGAGACCATTGCTGATTTTGTGGCAGCCCTCCGACAACTGGGAGGAGCATGTGAGTTCCTGAACTTAGATGAAGCGATGCGAGATCAAATAATATTGGGTTTAAGAAAGTCTAATATACAAAGCAAGCTGCTAAATAAACCCAACATAACCGTAGCCGAAGCAATCACAGAAGCCACAGCCGCAGAAGCCATGAAAAAGTCAGCGGCCACAATGAAACAAATGAACGCGAACAACGATGAAGCGAGCCTAACTATAGGGAAGAAACAATTTCCCGCCACCACACACCATGAAGATTTTGATGAGACATCAGGATCCGGAGAGGAAGACAATGAGGTCCACCGCCTATACGCCAAAAAAAAAGGCGCGAAAAAAGAAACTGGCGGGAATGCGCCGGTTGCGGAGGAAACCACCCTCGAGCCAACTGCAGATTCCTTGATGCCATCTGCAGAGCTTGTAAGAAAAGGGGACACATCGAGAAGGTCTGTAGGAATCAAAAAAATTACAGCCCTAACAGACGCAGTAACTCTCCCCCACAAGCTGAATCGAAACAAACCGAGAAAAAGTGGCAGCGAAACAAACAAGCCAGTAACCGAGAAAAGACCCATCAAACTTTCACTATCGGAAGCGCTCAGACGGAAAGCGGGAAAAAAGTTAAAATAATCGTTAAAATCAAAGGCAGCCCCTGCGAGATGGAGGTCGATTCAGGGTCTTTCCTGTCAATGGTGTTATGGGACACAATCAAACAACTGGTTCCAAATATTAAGCTAAAAGAGCTCCAGAAAAAAATTAACCCTGAAAAATTAACCCAAGGAAATCAAATCCCTGAAGTAGGTCTAGGACATTTCCGAGTTGCCTACAAGCAGCATGTCGAAGTCCTGCCTCTGACAATAGTTGACCGGGACCGACCCAGCCTCCTGGGCATTGAATGGTTCGCACCATTGGGCATCGGAATGACCGGAGTAGACCGGGTGGCCGCAACCAACTGAGAAGAAAACCTGATCCACGAGTTCCAGGATGTTTTCGATGGCTCCCTAGGCAGGTGTCGGGGGACCTCAATTTCCTTTAGTTTAGACCCCCAGGTGGCCCCTAGAAGACTAAAGGCCAGACGAGTTCCTTTTGCATTAAAGGCAAAAATAGAGGAACAATTAAACAAATTAATTGACCAAGTGGTTTTGGAACCTGTTGACCATGCTAAATGGGAGACGCCAATAGTAACACCGGTTATACCTGACAGGTCGGTACGCATCTGCAGAGACTACAAGGCTACCCTGAACCATGCGCTGCAACAAAGCGCATATCCGGTGCCAGTCGTACAACATTTGTTACACTCACTAGGGGTGGAAATTTTTTTTGCTAAACTAGATCAAGCACAAGCTTACCAACAGCTTCCAGTAGACCCCTTAACGGCCAAGGCACACACAATAGTGACTCACAAAGGGGCATTCAAGTGCAACAGACTCCAGTTTGGAGTGAGTGTGGCCCCAGGTGTGTTCCAAAGCCTCATGGAACGCCTATTAAATGGAATAAAAGGGGTCGTACCATATTTTGATGATGTCCTGATTTCGGCTAAAGATACGACCCAACTAGAAAAAAGACTAAGAAATGTACTAACAAAATTCAGAGAATCTGGCCTGAAAGTTAAAAAAGAAAAATGCTACTTAATGACTGATCGCGTCGAATTTCTGGGCTACTTAATAGATGGAGAGGGTATACACCCTACTGAAAAAAAGGTCAAAGCCATTAAAGACACACCACAGCCAAGAAACAAAACAGAATTGCAGGCATTTTTGGGACTAATAAATTTCTATAACATATTCCTCCCCCACAAAGCGACAGCAGCAGAACCATTACACCATTTGCTGGACAAAAAACTAATTGGACTTGGGGTCATAGAGAGCAAAAAGCTTTCCAGAGAATAAAAAATTTATCAACATCAAACACCGTTCTTATCCAGTTTAGTAACACACTTCCATTGATGGTAACCTGCGATGCCTCACCGTTTGGAGTTGGTGCCATCCTAAGCCAACAATTGCCCGATGGGAGAGAGGCACCCGTCGCTTATTACTCAAACCTCTGTCTAAAACAGAACGTAACTATAGTCAACTAGACAGAAAAGCCCTGGCAATCGTCACTGGAGTGAAACGCTTCCACGAATATCTCTATGGAAGAACATTTTTGATCGTAATGGACCATAAACCGTTACTAGAAATTCTGGTGGGAAACAAGCCTACACCGAACATTTTATCCCCGCGGATGACTAGATGGTCAGAATTCCTAGCAGCATACTGTTACACATTAACGCATCGACCCGGGAAGCAAATCTCCCATGCAGATGCAATAAGCAGAGCACTGTTGCCAATGACGGAGGAAGACCCGGCGCCAACAATGACTACCCTACAGATAGAGACATGCCCCGAACTACCAATATCTGCAAACGATGTCGCCAGAGCCACCGCAAAGGACCCAGTGACTGCCCGCATATTTAACTGGGTAGGTAAAGGCTGGCCGGAAAACCAAAAAACTGAAAACTTTAAACCTTTCCGGTCCAGACAAACCAAACTTTCAATTCAAAAAGGTTGTTTATTGTGGGGTGATCGGGTAGTAATCCCTCCTAAATTACAAATTAGAGTGCTGGGTATGTTTCACGAAGGCCACCTTGGTATTGTAAAAAAAAAAGCCTTGCTAGAAGCTATTTCTGGTGGCCTGGCATAGATAAAGACATCGAATACTGGGTTTCTACTTGTACTAAATGTCAGAAAAACAGGCCTTCCCCACCACAAGCACCCAAAAGGGACTGGGAGACCCCACGAGGCCCCTGGTCTCAGATCCACATTGACTTTGCGGGTCCGACTAGGGGACATACCTTTTTAATTGTCGTAGATGCATACTCAAATTGGCTAGAAGTTGTAGTAATGTCATCTACGACAACCGAGGCGGTCATTAAACAACTTAACAAACTCTTCGCAACCCATGGATTGCCGGACGTCCTAGTGTCCGACAACAGGCCACAACTAACAGCCATCCAATTTGAACAATACCTAACCTCCCGAGGTATTCGCCATGCACTAACCACGCCTGCTCACTCAGCTGCAAATGGTAGGGCAGAGAGAATGGTCAGGTTTACCAAAGAGGGTTTAGAGAGAATGGACATTGGGGATGTCCAGGATAAAATTAACCGCGTACTCACCCTCCAACACATCACACCCAGCACTGTAACCAACAAAAGCCCGGCAGAATTATTAATGGGAAGAAAACTTAGGTCGCAATTAGACAGGTTACACCCAAATTACACTTTGGAAAGACCCCCCCCCCGACTCCTCCAGCCGTTTCCGAACATTTGAAATCGGCTACCTAGTCTACGCAAAAAATTTCACCGGGGACCCCTTATGGCTTCCAGGCACAATCACACAAATTACAGGCCCCCGGTCCTACCGACTAACCATAGACAATGGCAGGGAATGGAAGCGGCACATAGACCAGCTTTGTTCCTGAAACATTGAAAGAAATACAGACTCACAACCACAAATAATAAAAAACGACGAAAATCAAACCAAAGAGGGGGAGGAAATACAAGAAAGTAATAAAGAACCTTTTAAAATAAACCCAGAACATCTTAACAAACAAAAAGAGCAAAAAAGAAACTTACAGTTAGATGAAACCTGCGGGAAAAATCCAGTCGAAGGGGCCAGCCAAGCCAGCTCAACCTGCCCGGAGAAACCAGGAGGGAGCGGCAAAACCACCGGCCTGAGAAACTCAAGCGGTAACAAAATGGCTGACTCACCCTTCCAGGCGGTTCCATGGAAAAGAGCCAGAGAGACAGCAACCCCATCCGAACCGGTTGAAGTCCCCAGCAAAAATGAACCGCACAAGTCCAGTTGAGTCAGAAGAAGCCCCATCTACCTGTGCGACTACGTCACCACGTAGGACTAAACCAAGAGGGGAGGGGTGTTCTGTATGAAAATAGTTTACTCCAAATTCGCTCATCTGATTGGCTAAGAAAGCCGGCATAGGGATTGGTTCACGAGGAACCAATCCAAAGGAACCGCCAAAAGGCGGTTAAATCAAACCAATTTCATTGGCTATAAGCCGGCAGGCAAGCCGTATATAAAGGCTGCCGTGGCTAGAGCCAAACTGTTCCGTTTATCTTTACTGTTGCAAATAAAGACTTTTACTGTTGGAACCCGGTATACCTCGCGTTTTTCCGGACGGAACAAAAAGAGCACCAGAACAATGGGTTGACCAAAGCAGGCTGCCTTGCTACCTTTTAAGGGTGGTTTTAAGAGGGTATGTGTAATAGCTGTGGGATGGGTTAGGATAGCTGTGGGATAGATAAACCTCCAGTGCAAGCATAGTGGGACTGTATGGTCCACCCTCCCAGGTGCCACACCTACGGCCCTTTGTTATCAATAATAATGTAATAATTATCCACACATGTCAACATAAACACAACTCTTTATTAAACTCCCTGTTCATTGTAGGCGAACCAAACATACATGGCCCAATCTCATCCGTGTGATGAGACAGGCTGAAGGAAGCATCCATTAAGCATCTACCATCCTGTCTTGCCACTCCACTGCTCCAGCTGGGGAGTTGCACCAGTGTCTCAGGAGGTTACGCTGCTTCTTCCCTTCACGTGAGGCTCTGTTGGGGCCTTGCACATCCTCAGTGTCGATCAGGTTTCGCCCTTGCCTCCATTCCCCAGGCTCCATGTCCCCATTGGCTTGTTGGAGGTCCACGAGCCTGTTCTGCAAGACTGGGTAGCGTGTGCACATGAGATTGTGCAGGATGCAGCAAGCTTCCATGATCCTCCTCATGGTTTGTGGGCAATGCTGCATGGTGGTGAGAAGTACCTGGAAACTGTTGGCCAGGGTGCCAAAGGCGTTCTCCACCACCGGCCTTGCCCTGGACAGCCTGTAGTTGAAGATCCTCTCTTCACGGGTGAGGAGTCTGGAGGTATAGGGCTTCTTGAGGTAGGTTGTGAGGGAGAAGTCGTCATCCCCCACGATGAAGTAGGCAACATCTTGTGTGTCGTTGGGCAGGGGTTCTGGATCTGGGAAGCCCATGATGAGGTTGCGTTCCAGCCCCTCCTTGAGGTGACTGGCGTTGTATACCTGGGCATCTGAAGAGGAGCCGTTGCCTGAAGGATCGATGTACATGAACTTGTAGTCAGCATCAACCGTGGCGAAGAGGATAATGCTGAAGAAGCCCTTGGAGTTGAAATAAGTGGACCCCGAGTTGGCTGGAGATTTGCAGGCCACGTGCTTGCCATCTATGGCTCCAGCGGTGTGTGCTAAGTTCCACTTCTGATACCACTGCTCTGCAACTTTCTTCCATCCATCTTCAGTGGAGGGGTACTGGAGGAGCTCCTCCTTGTATTCTTCGATGATGGCCTGCACCACTTCTCTGACCACAATGCTGATGGTGTTGTGTGGCACCCTCCAGCCGTACTGCATGCTTTTGTAGGTGGTCCCTGAGGCCAGGTGGCGCAGAGTGAGTGCCACCTTGAGCCCAGGTTCCAGGCTGGGCCAGAAGCTGGTGTTTACCTTGATCAACCTGGGTGTCAGGCGCTGCTGAAGTTCATCAAACATGGCTGGAGGCATATTCATGAAGTTCTGGAACACACGAGTGTCTTCACTCCTGAGCTCCACCATCAGCTTGTTGTACAGTCCGTCCTCTGCTCTTCTGGTGAACCATCTTTGGACCCAGACACTTTTTGGGTGGCTCCTTTTCTTCTCGCAGTAGTGTTCACAGAGCCTGCAGATGGCTTCGCACTGTTGCAGAACGATGGTGGCTGCCGAAAGGACTTTGTTACAATCCACGGTGGACATGACTGGATGCTGTGGAAGAGGAAGAGGCAGATTAAGTCTGCAGAGGTCTGCACCACTGGGCTGCTGTTCTGAAAGTGCGATGCAGGCGAGTTGCTCCCCCTTTTTATAGGCAGTATAGGTTTTCCGCTAGGCATCCTTTAGGCATCTTGTAGGCATCCTCTAGACATCCTTAATATCTGAGATAGGTCCCCTCTGTGAACGTTTTTTCCATTTTAAACGCTTTGTTTCCGTTCTGCATCCACTAGGCATCTGTTCTGCATCCGTTCTGCATCCGTTCCGCTTCCTCCCTGCGTCCGGGCGGATGCGAGTTGCGCAGATGTGCAGCGGACGCCAAGCGGATATAGCGGATGCATAGCGGATGCGTAGCGGATACAGAACGGATGAACTGGATACATTTTCCGCGCAAAAGTTTTAGGCAGCCCAAAACTTTTGGACCGGATGAAACGTCCATAAACGGATGCTGGACGGATAGAGAGGAAGCAAAACGGAGGCAGTGAGTACAGAACGGATACATCGCGTTAACCAACGGATGGCAAGGTTTTCTGTCCGTTTTACTTCCTCTTTGCATCCGTTGGTTCAGTGTGACATGGGCTTTAGTTTACCAGCATTAATAATGAATTTGTTTTTCATGTTTTATATATCCTGGGAAAAACAGACAATACAATTGTTGTAACTGTATTTATTGGAGACTATTTAATAATGTTTCAAATTTACTCAAAATTTTTCATCAGAATGAGTCACTGCTATCACAGATAGTAAAATTCTTCCATTCAATTGATTCTTCCTATCAATTACTGCTGTTCTAACACAATATTTGTTTGATTATTTTAAGTACCTCTGGGTAGCTCACAATATAAAAAGACCTCAATTAATACAATATAATTTTAAGAGGGTATATTAAAATATATGAATTATATTTTAGCTATTGGTAGATTTAGTAAGCTGCCAAAATATATTATAATGGAAAAGCATAAAGAGCTGATTCATCATGTTCAAATCCTAAATCCTCTTCCTGTGCTTGCTTAAAGGGTTACAAATAATCAGTTGCATTTGATATACAATATTTTCCATTAATTTTATGTAATGTATATGTGTATTATTCTTCAAACATTGTTAATAAAACTATATAATCTTAGCAAGAAATTATTGTCATATAAAACCAGATTGGAATGCATTGTCAATTGAATTTGTGATCCAGTAAAGTCTTCTCTCTTCACATACCTTGTTGGATAATATTTATCCAAGTGTTACAGCTCAGTGGAAGGAAGGAAGGAAGGAAGGAAGGAAGGAAGGAAGGAAGGAAGGAAGGAAGGAAGGAAGGAAGGAAGGAAGGAAGGAAGGAAGGAAGGAAATGTAAAATTTCTTTTTACTTTTGTCCAAGCTCTTAAAGTAAATTAATTGCTTAGGTAGTAGCATAACTTGTAATTATACAATTATTATATTTTCCTGTTCCCATTTTAAAAGTCATTTAGGAAAAAAAAGTGGATTGTGTATATTGAAAGAAATAGTATCAAGAAGGGCATCACATGCAATGCAAGTGACATTGAATTTAGACCTGCAAGAAAAGCTTGGTTCATATCAGTCCCTAATAATAGAATCATAGTGTTTGAAAGCCCTCAAAGATCAATGGTTTTAACCCCTTCCTTGATATATAATCCACTAAACAATTAATAATAGAAAAAGAAAAAATAAATTTCGCTCTCTGGGGAAGCCAAAAGTTTTTAGCCGCTTATTTTTTTCTGTTTACTGAAATCACATTGCAACTTGCTGAGAGGGAAAGTAACAGAGAAAACCTAAGCCACTGATCCGCAGCATTGTTATTACTGACATAGTTAACAACCTGAAAGACAGCAGGATAGATCTCTAATCATTACCCAGAAGAATAGAGGCATATGTATGTATGCAAGCACTTTCCTCCCAACAGACAAAAACGTTATTTGTGTTTGCAGAACAGATGAATTCTTTGGCCTCATGCAGCAAACCATTGGCAAGTTGTAGGCAGCTGTATAAGAACAATGAGAATGCCTGCAGAGCAGGTGAAATATTTTTTTCCAGATGTAATAGACTTCAGTGCCTACTACCATGTTTCTCCAACAATACACCCCCACCATAGAAAGACCCAACATGTTTTCTAGGCGTAAAATGAAATTAATCCCCTCCCTCCAAATTTAGGCCCAGTTTAAAACATGCAAAATTGGGGGGGGGGGGAAAGGCGGGGGGGAACTTGCCATTAGGAGTGCCCCGCGGGCAGCTACGCCTCACCATCAGCCTCTCCTAACAACCAATCATGGTGGAGCAGGGTGGGCTCCCTTACCCCTCCCTTACAGGGAGCAGGGTGGGCTCCCTTACCCCTCCCTTACAGGGGTCAGCAGGTGTCGGTGTCAGTGTGGATGTCCGGCAGTGTTTCAGCTGCTTCTCAGGCCTCCGTAGCTTCCACAGTTCCCACCGGTTGCTGGTGCCTCTCTCGCCAGTGCCTTCTCCAACAACAGCGTCTGAGTTGCTTCTGCTTTTCTCCCGTCCCCGTAACAACAGGAAAAAAAAAGACATTTTGAGGTACCTGGGAGTGCCGCGCGCTGCGTTTTGGTTTAATCCTGAGTGACTGGGTGGGCGTGAGAAGAGCCGAGCGAGCGTCTCTGCTGCTGTTACCCTTGGTTCTCTAGCCTCGGGCTCTGCAAGTTTGCAAAAGTCCCAGTGCACAGCCCATTCCTGCATTCCAAGCGCCCAGGCTGAGCTGCAGCTGTCCTTCTCTTGCCAGCTCCATCTTTAACAACAGGGGCAGCAGCGGCAGGAACCATGGAAGCATTTCAGCCACTTCTCAGGTGGGGGAGCCGCCTCCATAACTTCCACGGTTCCCGCTGCTGCTGCGGCTGTTGTTGAAGATGGCGCTGGTGAGAGAGGGACAGCTGCAGCTCAGCCTGGGAGCTTGGAATGATTATGTGAGAATATTGGGTTGATTTGTTGGATGATCCTTTTTTTTTGTCTTCTTGGCTGTCCAAAATATTCTCAGGAATCTTCTCTAATTCAAAAGTTCAAAAACATCAATACTCTTCTTATCTTGTTTCTTCAACTCTGATTTCCACTTCCATAGAAGGAATATCATTGCTTGCAGAATTCTGTTCTTTGTAGGTATAGGCACACATCCCAGCATTTGAAACTTTTCTAAGACCTTCATGGCTCCTCTACCAAAGTGTAAGTCTGCAGCATATTTCTTGACTGTTGATTCCTTTACTGATGGTTCTTTGTTCCATTAAAGATTCCTTATTCCATTAAAGATTAACTCTGTGACAAAAGAACTATAATTTGTGACTGTGTGCTACTGCCTCATTTAATCTTTCATTACTTCTTTTTGCTTTAATCAAGGATGGTTCAGTTTGTCCCCAGTGATGATGATGTTGGTAAAAAGGCTATTTTATATTCAGTACCTAAAGAAAAGCAGAGGGTTTTTTAGATTATGAAATAAAGCTGTGGAGAATTTAAAAGTAGGAGAAGAGAAAAATGAACAACATATCCATGAGGACAATGTGTATAGACAACACTATAATCACTCTCTTGCTATGCTCTAATCCACATACACAATACCCTTGTACCACATGACCATTCCAGTTATTAATTTTGATCACTTCTCTCTTCATCAAGACTATCCCAAAATTATATACTTTCCAAGGAAAAAAGCAAGAAAAAATGTGCCCATATCACCACACAAACAAACAACTCCCACCTACATCTGACTGGTGAAATACATACATGCATACATGCACTAAGTTTTCAAAATGCTGATCTGACACTCCTTCTCTCTCACTCTCTCTTTCATATACAGACATGGATAGTAGTTCTGTAAGTTTATTTTTTGCTTAGATTGCAATCATACATAATTACCCAAATGTCTGAACAAGACTATGTAGGAGAGTACATCAAAATACTATTTACTCCTTGCTTCCGATTAAGAAAATTAAAACAAAAGCCATTAAGAACTCTAAGTTGTGGTTGGTTGCTGATTCCAACCCCCATCCCTTATTATTATCTTTTAATACATTGTGTGCTTATCCTCCTTGCATGATCTTCCCTCTTTTTCAGTTATTTCACTCTTATCACCTTTGCAAGTGGTGCAGGGATTATTATTATTAGTAGTACTAGTAGTTGGATTTCTGATCTAGTAGTTTTGGATTTTTAGCTTTTTTTAGTAGTTGGATTAACTGCTGTAGGATAGACCAATATTTAGTAGATGCACTATGATCATTGGAAGCTGGCTGGAAAGGTTGTAGTTAGTGATCAGATGACCCCAAGATGCTACAACCATTGTAAATATGTATTGATTGCCAAGTATTTGAATTTTGATCATATGACTGTGGGGAAACTGTGAGAATCGATAATAACTCACTTTTTTTAGTGTTATCATAACTTTGAATGGTCACTAATTACAGTTTAAATCAAGGAGTACCTGTATTGTATTTGGCCAGGAAAAATGTGGATGACCACACAGGAACAATGAAGTTTTTATGAGATATTTTATAGCAGTCATGTCCAACCTGCTGCATGTGATCCTGGACAGCAAGTAATGTGGCCCCAGAAGATTGTAAACTTTTAACTTTATTATGTAATTTATATTCTTTAGCCATAATATATATTTTATATATATAGACCAAGACGATTTCCCTTCATTCAATCCCAGGCAACTAAAAGTTGGACACCTATACTGTATAGGAAACTCTTCTGCCATTTGGTATCAATTCAAAATTTTGTAGTCCAAATTTTTTAAGCCCAAGGAATAAAGATTTTTCAAGCAACTCAGTAATGTGTGGAGAGTATTCCAAAGGGAAGGAGCAGGAGAGAAAGAATATTATTTTGGGTGACTGAGACAGGAGTACTAATGATGTTCTTTCTTGTTTTGTTTTATGTTTTATTTTGTTTTGTTACATAAAATAATGACTTGCTCTTTCAATACAGCTATATCTTCTCAGGATAATTCAAAAGAACTGCAGGACAACTTCTTTGTGTACATAGCTCATGAGAATGGTTCAAGCACAGCAAATCAATATAAAACATTTTGTTAGCAGTTCTCAGTGCCCCAGTTTAGAAGAATGGTTGCACTTAATGTGATCTTAAGAGGGTACAACAAGAAAGTGTCTAGCTTCAGCTGCACATGTTGTACTGTCAGAAACATAATTGAATCTGACTCAAAAGTAGCCTCAAAACAAACCAGTTATTCTTTAAAAAAAAAAAGGAGCTTGATTTCATGAATTCTGTTCCAAATATACAGTATTTGAGAAATATTATCTGACATCACTCAGCTCAGCTAGAACATGAAAACACTGCAATAAATTTAGGAAGTAATGAACTACAATCCAGAATCCTGAAATAAGTTGCTGTAATTTTACGTTAATACTCTCAGTAGGATTCTACCTTTATAAAAAAGAGGAAAAGGCATATTTGAGTTTAATTAGACTCTTGGTGAGTTTATAAAAAAAAAAGGTAAAGGCATATTTGAGTTTAATTTGACTCTTGGTGACTTGCTGTTTTCTTGCCAGCATTATGAACAGGATTTGCCATTATCTTCTGAGATAAAACTTAGCTTCAGTCTAGCCTATACATATGGATTTCCCTAATTAATTACTCACCCCTTTCCTAAGAGGTCTGTAGGGGATGTGCATAAGCACACCAATGTGCCTACCATCCCTGTCCTATTGTTGTTTTTTTTTCTTATATATATCCATGTATTCATAACTATGTTTTTACTTATACCTATTATCTTGTAAGCAATTAACAAACCAAATAAAATAAATAAATAAATTACAATTTCCCCAATTATTGAGCAGCGTTGACCTCAGTTTCTGAATTCAGTGAAGATCAATTGCTTTGGCTGCTAGTTTTTAAAATCCTCAACATGAAATTGTTTCTAAGGATTGATGGGAGAATTGGTATGGAGTAGTAATATATCCTTTGAATTTAAAACACTTATCATGTTACATCAAATAGACACTGCCAATAGGTTTGTAGAGTATCAGTATGTATAGGATGCCTTTCATGTTTCAAGACTGCCTTATCTGCATAACTTGGTAAAATATATTAAAATTTCCATTAGACTGGCATTCCAATTCAGATTAGGGTTACATCTCCAATAGTTGGTAATGGAAAATAGATATCACCAATAGATTTGAAGAGCATCAATATATTTAGGAGGCCTCTCATGTTTCAAGACTGCCTTATCTGAATTTCCTGGTAAAATACATGTAAAAATCCCTTTGGACTGGGATTCCAATTAGGGTGAGAGTGAGGGTTATGAGTAGGGCTAGGGTTGGGATTAGGACTCCATGAATGCACCCAGTAAAATAGATATCACCAACAGAATTTTAGAGCACTGGTTTGCTTAGAAGCCCTCTCATGTTTTAAGATTAATTTATCTGTGTTTCTTGGTAAAATACATGAAAAAACACATTAGACTGATATTCCAATTAGGATTAGGGTTATGTGATGTCTCAAAGAATTTGTAATGGGAAATAGATATCACCACTAGAGTTGTACAATATTGGTATGCTGAGGAGGCCTATCTTGTTTTGAGGCTGCCTTATCTGTGTTTCATTATAAATTGCATGAAAAAATACCATTAGACTGGAATGTCAATTTGGATTATAGTTAGGTTGTCATTAGTGTTAGGGTTACAGCTCCAAGAATTCCTAAAAAGCAGTCATTAAGTCAATAAATGTAAAACCTCCTGAATTAAAAAGACATTGAGTCCTATATTTTCTGTTATTTGAGGGAAGAGTTTATATAATAACATTTTTCAATATGATGTTTATTATTAAAGGTGAAGCTCTAAATCTATGGTGGAAGATGCAGAGTTAGAAACTTTAATTCAAATGTATACAATTTCAATGAGCTTTTTAGAATTTGCTAAAAGCCATAACAATTTAATGGCCTTGGTGACATAGTGATTAGAATGCAATATTGCAGGCTAACTCTGCCCACTGCCAGGAATTCAATCCTGACTGGCTTAAGGTTGACTCCTCCATCCTTCATTGAAATGAGGACCCGGATTGTTGGGAGAAATATGCTGATATTGTAAACCACTTAGAGAAAACTCTGTGAAGTGGTTTATAAGCGCTATTGCTATTGCTATAATTAGAGGATCTCCAAAGAAAGAGATTTAAAAATCTAAGCTACTGCCTGTTTAATGTTAAATTCAGGCTAAATGCTTATTTCAAATAATATATATTAGCATATAACTTGCTGTATCAAGCACTGCAAAACATTTAATGATAATTTATCATCTTCAGTATCAGAATGCTAACAGCATTATCACAACTCTTTGTCACATCATTTTATTGTACCACCATTCCTTCTGGAAAGTATTTATAAGCCACATTAGTGCCAAACCTTAACAAAAACAATATATAAAAACAAAAGCTACCAATCCCAATTAGATACAATAAATAGGTGGCGCTTCCAAAGGTATCATCACTTCAAATCCTGCATGCTTCTCAAATAGTCTTCCTCCCTCCTGGGACTTTCCCTATTCTCTTTTCCTGGTGCTTGCCAGGCCATCGACTTGACACTGTTTTTTTATGTTGGTTCTTTTTCTCTTTCAATTTTTAAAAGGGTACTATATGTGGTATTCAACATCGCTGCAATTGTCTACAGATATAATGGCTTTCTAAGGTGTGAAGATGATAGCAGGGCTTCAACTTCTTCAATATTCCTTTAGGTTATCTAGAATTTTAAAACAAGAAAAGAGAAGAAAAAAAGGGGAAGAAAGAGAAAGTTGCAACTTGGGCACAAGAAAGGGAAAAAATGCATTTACAGAAGAGTGTACTTCTCTTTTTTATTATTAAAAACCAATGCAGCAATTTCAAATGGGAAGTCCTGTAAACTTCAACATCTGATCAGAACTCACTTGTTTAAAATTGCTAATTAGTTCCTTAGAACTTCTTTGTCATAACATATAAAAATGCAGTCAGCAGTAGAAGCTTTTGGGTGGTGGCTCCATTCATATGAAATACTATAAGTAAAGCCCCTGTCACACAGCACCAACGGATGGAAAGAGGATGTAAAACGGAGAGAAACATTTGCCATCCGTTGGTTAACCCAATGCTTCCGTTCTGTACTCACTGCATCCGTTTTTCATCCTCTCTATCCGTCCAGCATCCATCTATTGACATTTCGTCCGCTCAAAAAGTTTTGAGCTGCACAAAACTTTTTGAGCGGAAAATGTATCCAACGCATCCATTTTGCATCCGCTACGCATACGGGGAACATCTGTTCTACATCAGTCATCATCCGTTACGCATCCTTTATATCCGCTAGGTATCCGCTGCGCATCCGCGCAACTCGCATCCGCTCCAGTGGAAAACGGGCACAGGGAGGAAGTGAAACGGACGTGGAATGGACACGCAGCGTCAGTAGCACGGACGGAGAAAGGATGAAAGCGGATGCAGCTTGCAGACAAAGCATTAAAATGTAAAAAACGTTCTCAGAGGGGACGTATCTCGGATATTTAGGATGTCTGCAGGATGCCTAGAGGATGCAAAAGGACACCGAGCAGAAAACCTATATTTCCTATAAAGAAGGGAAGAAACCCACCTGGATCTCACTTTCAGTCCAGCAGCCCTGCTGTGCAGACCTCTTCAGCCTTCATCTGGCTCTTCCTCTTCCACAGCATCCAGTCATCTCCACCATGGATCGTCACACACTCCTTTTGGTAGCCACCATCGTTCTACAACAGTGCGAAGCCATCTACAGGCTCTTTCACCTGTTCTACACGAAGAAAAGGAGATGGCCAAGAAGTGTCTGGGTCTGAAGATGGATCACCAGAAGAGCAGACTACGGACTGTATAACAAGCTGATGGTGGAGCTGAGGAGCAAAGACCCTCATGCATTCCAGAACTTCATGAGGATGCCTCCAGACATGTTTGACGAAGTTGTGGAGTGGCTGAGACCCAGGTTGACCAAGCAGAGCACCAACTTCCGGCCCAGCCTGGACCCTGGACTCAAGGTGGCACTCACTCTGGACCACCTGGCCTCTGGGACCACATACAGGAGCATGCAGTTTGGCTGGAGGGTGCCACACAACACCATCAGCATTGTAGTCAGAGAAGTGGTGCAGGCCATCATCAAAGAATACAAGGAGGAGCTCCTCCAGTGCCCCTCCACTGAAGAAGGATGGAAGAAAGTTGCAGAACAGTGGTATCAGAGGTGGAACTTCCCCCACACTGTTGGAGCCATTGATGGCAAGCACGTGTCCTGCAAAGCGCCAGCCAACTCAGGGTCCTCTTATCACAACTACAAGGGCTTCTTCAGCATCATCCTCTTCGCCATGGTCGATGCTGACTACAAGTTCATGTACATCGATGCTTCAGGCAACGGCTCATGTTCAGATGCCCAGGTATACATCAGTGACCTCAAGGAGGGGCTGGAACACAACCTCATCATGGGCTTCCAAGATCCAGACCCACTGCCCAACGGCACACAAGATGTGCCCAACTTCATTGTGGGGGATGACGCCTTCTCCCTCACAACCTACCTCATGAAGCCCTACACCTTCAGACTCCTCACCCATGAAGAGAGGATCTTCAACTACAGGCTGTCCAGGGCAAGGCGGGTGGTGGAGAACACCTTTGGCATCCTGGCCAACAGGTTCCAGGTACTTCTCACCACCATGCAGCATTGCCCACAGACCATGAGGAGGATCGTGGAAGCTTGCTGCATTCTGCACAATCTCATGTGCACCCGCTACCCAATGTTGCAGAACAGGCTTGTGGACCTCAAGCAAGGCAATGGGGACATGGAGCCTGGGGAATGGAGGCAAGGGCGAAACCTGATAGACACTGTGGATGTGCAAGGCCCAACAGAGCTTCACATGAAGGGAAGAAGCAGCCCAACCTCCTAAAACACTGGTGCAACTCCCCAGCTGGAGCAGTGGAGTGGCAAGACAGGATGATAGATGCTTAATGGATGCTTCCTCCAGCCTGTCTCATCACACTGATGAGATTGGGCCATGTATGTTGAGTGGCCCTACAATGAACAGGGCATTTAATAAAGAGTTGTGTTTATGTTGAAATGTGTGGATCAATTATTAAATTATTATTGATAATAAAGGGCCAAAGTTGTGGGACCTGGGAGGGTGGACCATACAGTCCCACTATGCTTGCACTGGAGGTTTATCTATCCCACAGCTATTACCCATCCCACAGGTATCCCTGCCCATCCCACTGCTATCTTAACCCATCCCACAAGCATGCAAAGGCTTAAAGCATTCCTAAAAGTTTCCATCAAGACTTTATTTACAAAACTAAATGAAGCAAGTGTGTGAAGCAAAGATAAACTTTATTAATAAAAAGCTGTAAAAACAAAATGACTAATTGTCCCAAGTAAAGATAAAGTCAACAGGTAGCCACCCAGTCTCTGGCACTCTTCTCAGTCACTCTGAGGTGTCCCCATAGTCTCAGGGATGAAGGGTCCAGGTGCTGTGGAGGTGGCTGCTGCTGGAGTGCTGGTCTGAGGTGCCATTGGGGTGCCTGGCCCCAAGAGGACAACAGGGGTGGTGTGTGGAGGAAGCTCTCAGAGAGCTGGCTCAGTCCTGTGATGTTGAGAGCCCTTCCTCCAGGACATGGGGTGTCAGCCCCAGTACCGATGACAGATGTTCTGAGGCCGGGGTTGGTTGTGGGGTGCATCTGTGGCATGGGTGGCATCTGTGGCATGGGTGGCATCGGTGGCATTGGTGGCATTGGTGGCATCAGTGGCATCGGTGGCACTGGTGGTGTATGATTTACCTGTGCCTGGACTGGGAAGGGCTGCCTGTGCTGCTGGAGCTCCTGGTAGCCGTAGCCTTGGTAGGTGAGGGCCTGTGGAAAGCCTTGGAAGGGCAGTGACATCACCTGGGGTGGAGGAGCAGACCTGGACTGGGTGAGAGCAGGTTCAGCTGGGTCTGGAGGGTTGTGAAGAAAACTGGTGATCCTGTCCTTTATCACCTGGTACTGTGATTCAGACAAGTCCAGGTGGGTCTAGTTGACGTAGGTGAGGAAGGGCTTGCATTTGGAGGATGGGATGTCGGTGTGTACCAGCTGAGAGAGAAGATCTACGTTGCTTCTGATGGTGTCCCTGATCTCCAGCAGGACAGTGTGGCTCTGCCCCCCCTGGTCTGCCTCTCTGCCTGCTTTCTGTGGAGGTGGAGCTGGGGGTGGATGTGGGTTGGTCTCTGGTGGAAGTGCCCTCTCCTTGCTCCCACTGCATCAGGGGGTCCTCCACGCGCTCCTCCATGGGGAGTGCAGCTGTCGGGGGGGTCTCCGTCGTGGCACGCTCCACAGATACCTGCCTGGATACAGGAGCTGACTCTTGGCCAGAAAAGGACTGGCTCTCTGCGGGCTGCCTGAGAGAGAGGGTTGTCAGAGGGGCTGCTCCTCAGTGGCGGATCTCGCCCTCCAAGAAGCTGCACTTGGCCATCACGTAGGTCTCTTGGTCCATCAGCTTGACCATGGCCTGGCCAGATTTCTTGAGGTGCAGCTTCCCGTACCAGGTGTGCATGTGCTTCCACCAGCCGAGGAGCACCTCCGAAGTGTAGCCCAGGCTCTCCGCCTTCTCTCTCCAAGCAGCCTGCTTCCTCTTGGTGTCTCGATAGAGCCTGTGTCCCTTCCGCCAAAGATACTCATTCTCCCTCAGCCATTCCAGCACCTCATCCTCATGTTCCTCCTCGATGGAGTATTGCCTTCTCTCCCATTCTCGTTCTCGCGTATGCCTCTTCCTCCCTCTGGCAGGGCCATCTGGGCCCTCATCAGAGGGGCTTCGAGGTTGTAGGGGCTGCTCCACCACACCACCACCACCACCAGCAGCAACAACAGTAGCAGCAAAAACAGGATCAGCAGTACCAGCAGCACCAGCAGCACCAGCAGGACCAGGATCATCATCAGCAGAGTAAGCACCAGCAGCACCAGCAGGACCAGCAGCACCAGCAGCACCAGGAGCAGCACCAGCAGAGTAAGCACCAGCAGAAGCACCAGCACCACGAGCAGAGCCAACAGAGTAAGCACCAGCAGAAGCACCAGCACCAGGAGCAGCATCAGCAGAGTAAGCACCAGCAGAAGTATCAGCACCAGGAGCAGCGCCAGCAGAGTAAGCACCAGTAGAAGCACCAGCACCAGCAGAAGCACCAGCACCAGGAGCAGCGCCAGCAGAAGCTCCAGCACCAGAAGAGTCACCCCGAGCAGCAGAAGCCCCAGCAGAAACAGAGTCAGGGCCAGGGGGTGGGATGGTGGCCCTGTCCTTCTTGCCAGGGCTGGCAGCAGATGGCAGAGGCTTTCTCTTCTTCCCCATGGTTGTTGGCTGGCTGCCTGGCTGGAGCTGTGTCTGGCAGCAGGTCTTTCCTCTGAATGGTGACCTGCTTGCGAGCTACTTCCCTTTATATCTGCGGGGCTGACGCAATGCATCCTTCCCGCATGCGCAGTGAACGCTTTGCATCTGCTAGGCATCTGCTAGGCTTCCGCTGTCCATCCGCTTCATCTGCTCAGCATCCGCTCGGCATCCGTTCCTTCCGTTGCGCGTTCACTTCGCTGTGCTCCCCCGGAAGCCCTGCGGATGTTCCATCCGCTTCCATCAGCTAGGCTTCTGTGGAGCATCCGCTTTCCATCCTGGCTACATCCTCCCCACATTCGTTCCTTTCCGTTGTTGTCCGCTCTGCTTATGCAAATTTGGGGCACTTTTGAGAGCGGATAACAACGGATGGAACATTTTCTCGTCCGCTGTGTCCTTTTTACATATGTTTTGCATCCGTCGGCCTATGTGACAGGCCCTTAAGGAAGCTTATCCAAGCTTGGTTAGCAATGGTTACAAAATATTATGAACATTTGTTTAGCCCTTCAATTGGAGTATGTAACTCTTACAGATATAAGAGTTTTTGATCATGAATATTTACTATTGAGTTTTTTTTAATTAAACTAATTTTATTGTTTGACTTTTCCTTTGATGTATCATTCGCCCCATTATAGAAATTGTACAAAAATAAAATTGAGTTCTGAAAACTGAATTATTATTGAATTCCATTTGCAAGATCCAATGAAAATAATAAGATTCATGACAGATAATTATAAAAACAATGATTTCTGGCCATTAGAGATATGTACTTTTACAATTACAATTATAAAAATGTTTACTTGTCTAAACTAAGGACCTAGTTATTTAAGGCAAATATTTGTACTTTAATATCTGAAGAAAGTTGTAAGACATTTCCACAAATCCTTACAAAAGGAAGTATTGACTTACTGGGACAGAAAATTAGAAAGGTCTCATTGGCTTTCATTCCTACAGCCCAGGAATGGGCATAATTGCTTTGCCACCTACAGTCAGTCAGCAGGAATACAATTATTGCAATTCCAGATGCAGAGCTATTCCATCAGGCCTGCTGAGAAAAGGCAACAACATAGTAATTAAAGCCATTATAAGATAAAGCAGAGATTTCACAGCAGCCATCAAGAGCTCTAGCTCCTGCAGCTATCTTGGCCACAGTCATCCAACTGGCTTTGTTCAAGTTGTTGAGTAATAAGCAATTGCCATAATCAGCTCATAAATGGTGGCATTTTGTTTAGGACAAATGGTTGTTAAGCCTGAAATAATGAGCTGCACTTAATAGATAACCAGGAAAGACAACACAATCTTATGAGATTTAAAGAAAACTTGCAGTACTAATGTTGCCCTGTTTATTACTAAACCGAAACATGGAAGGGATTAATCCTTCTTAAAACTGTATCAAATGTATTGTGGTTGAACTAAGAATTCTAATTCTTAGGCCCTGTCTGTGTTTTGGCCTTTATGATGCTTCCTATGACTTAGAGATGGATTAATGAAAATAAATTTCCATGGTGATTCTATTAGAATATTATATAGTCAGCCTATACATTTCCAATAAGATAACAACTTGCAATGGAAATCAAAAAGAAGCATCTTTTTTTGCTGTTTTTCAGTCAACAATGAAATGAAAACTCTTGTCTTCATTCCCTCATATGAATGTGCACAACTCATCAATCTGGGAACAAAATTGTTCAATCAGTGAGTCATGCACTTCTTTACTCTCTCAGATTAGCACAGACATCAGCCAGTTAGTAAACTGTCGGATTTCCTCATTGCACTGACTCAAACTCTGTAAAAATTAGTCAGACACTTGACATTAACCAGCATATTGGCTCACTGCACACTAAATTAAAACCACTTAAATTGGTTGATTGTCCTCTATCAAAATGAGGATGCCACCTTTACAATTTCGGCTTATGCTTCTTTCTTCTACCTTTTCTATAGTGTATCTCATGCCAAGCGCAAGTTAAGAGTTATTGCTGATATATTTGGCAAGGAAAAATATGGGAAACTCTATTTTTCAATGTAAACTGCCTATATGCAGTGCAGCTCCTCCAAAAATATAAATAGTGATTTAATGTATTTATTTATTAATTTTATATGCCATACATCTCACTGCTGCAGAAACTATGGTCAGCTTACAAAATAATAAAAAGGTAAACAAGATAATGCAAAACTATTAAAATTAAGAAGAAACTAAAAACCAAGAGGACAGGTGACATGGGGTTAGGGATGTTCTCTGTATTGCTTAATGTGGGCATCATGGATTATGGTTTGTAATGGATGGTTTTAATTTATATTTGTATAATACCCAGAGTCACTGTTGTGAGTTGTGTGGCCATTTAAATTATTTAAGTATATAATTTTTGAAAAAAAATTTACATCAAAGCAAATCCCCCAAAACTTATTTAATTTAGATATTTTATTTATAATTGCCAATCCCAAGAGTCAGTGAATGTTAAGGAGATACTACGAAATTAGATTTCCAAGTAGTGATTAACAATCCAGAAAATATTCACATCAAGTGGCTCTGATTATTAATCTGAGTTAACCTGACTCTATTGGAGAGGTTTACAATAGTTATTTTTGTATTTACTTACAACATACTGCATGTTAGAGTGTTTTCAGGAACTGGAACATTCTGGGCATTTTTACATTATATCAGTTCTATTTTCCATGCCTTCCAAATTGTTTGGAAACACTCCCCCTACTTCTTTTGGGATTGAAATACTGTGATTGATCTTTATGAGCCAAGTTTCACTAGTGGTGCTTTGGAGAAATCCAATGGATTGATTATGTACCATTAAGTCACTATTGACTCTTAGCGACCACCTAGATTTTCTCCATGACAATCCATACTTAACCTGTCCTTTCAGGTCTTCCATTGCTGCTTATCCTCTTCTCCTTCTTTCCATCTTTTCTAGAATTTGAGACTTCTCCAGAGAGCTAGGTCTTTGTATAATGTATCTAAAGTAAGATAATTTGAATCTGATTATTTGTTTCTTGAGTGTGAACTTGACTTGTTCAATTACCTATTTTTTTCTTCCAGGTTTTTTTGTTTGTTTTTACTGCCCATGGTATTCTGAGGAGCTTTGTCTTATTCTACTATTTTGGCAGTCACTTTCCATTGCTTCAGCTTGCCAATTCTGGACTTAAATGTTGAAGAAAGTAAAGAGCCACAAACTCTGAAAAAGATTCAGCATCCCAAAGTCAGATACCAGAAATTGGCAAAATAGAAAAGGTTTGAAATGTATGGTCCTTGTTCTCAAATTCCATCGAAACAGCCATGTTATTTGGATTGAGACCAGGAACTTTTGCAATATAAGTTTATGGATGAATTCATTTATATGATTTAATTTATTTTCATAATGCAACATAGCAGAGTGCTAGTTATCATTTTGTCCTCAAGGACTTCTGGAAAATAACTCTCTCCTGTATCATGATAATGTATTGTTGAAAGAAATATCCTTCTGGGTTCAGTTCCAAGTGGGGCAAAAGATACTGGAAACGTGGAAGCTGCTTGGAAGGTTTAATGGTGGACAGGACCACATGGCCTGGAGCTCCAGAGAAGGAATGATCACATGCTTCAAGGTGAAAAGAGATCAAGAAAAAAGACCTGAGGTGCTGAGAGTGCCTGGGTTTTTGAATTGGAGCTTGTATTCTCATTGGTTGTCAGACTCCCAAGGCAACTCTGTAGGCTGTCCTGAGTTCCAGGCTTTGTCTAGCCTTGCTGGGTGATTATACCCTTAAAAGGGCTTTTGGCAATTGCTATAGCTTTACAAGAGTTCCTTATTATGTAAAGTATTCTGGCCCAAGTCTTAATGGCCCGCCCATTAACAAAGGTGGGAATGAGATTCTGCTTCTGGGGTGAGTTTCTGCTTCCAAGTTTCTACTCTTTTTATCAGAAATATTCTGCCTTTTCAATATTTCCTAGGCCATTTCAATTTTCTAGGAATGGGGTGGTTGCTAATTTTCTACAGTATATTTGTTCAACATGAAACCTGAGGACATTGGGAATCTGCCACAGAGGATCTTGCTCCTAAAGAGAAATGTTTAGACTCTTGGGTGACAGAACTCACCCAGTCAAATCCAGAGGGGGAATTTTCTGTGCTTCACTTAGTCAGATTTTAAAATAGGTTTCCTAACATTGAAAAGGCACATGAGGACACATAGGAGAAAAGATTGCTCAATAAACGTCTCCCTCTTCACTGAAGACATTTCCAAATGAAACTAAATGTTGCCTCACTATTCAGATTTACCTGGTTATGTTTGTAATTTTTTGAAGCTTTCCCAGCACACTAAAATGTCATGATGTTAAAGCCCAAAAAGATGCCCTGATACTTCATTTTTAAAATATGATATGTATTGAAATTTTAAAGAGATAAAACAAATGCAAACTAATGTAAAGTTGAAAAAAGAAAAAGAAATCAAAAAGTGCAAAAAGAAAAAGAAAAAAACAAAGATACAAAGAAGTGGGTTTTTTTTTACAGCAGTTGTAGGTTATAAATATACTTTAACCTCTCTCTAAAGTTATTATCATAAAACTGTTCTTTCTATAATCTATTTTGTCTGATAATCAAAACCATAAGTCCCGTTCTTTTTAAACATTTTGTGCAAAAAGTCTATAAGAATTTTCCAGTCACCAATAAATGCAGATATATTATTATCTTTTCCCTAACCAAAGAAGTCAGATTGTTGATGTCAGCAAATTCTGTCATTTTCACCAACCATAATGCTATTGTCAAAACAGGTATCAACTTAATTTTTATCCTAGAGATTCTCCCAACAGTGATAATTTTAATTTTGCCTATCTTTACCAGTTCTTCTTAATTTTGTTCCATGTCTTAACATAATTATTTTGAAATAATACATGGTTCACATTTGTCATAGTAATACCCAAGTATTTTATTTTATTTTCTCACTCTTAAAACCAGTATTGGAAAGTTTGAAAGGGGTGGGGAGCAAAATCAGGTTTGCAAATTGCTTACTTTCTCTTTTTTGCCATTTCATTAATCCATGATCCAATTATCACTCTGTCTATGCCCAATATGTTACCAAATATCAATTTTTGATTTTTGAATCAACTCTGCATTATCAAAGAAATCCATCATTTTTTCGTTCCTCTAATTTCCTACATAGTAGCAAAGCTCTACTCTAACCCTGACCTGCAAATGCCCTCACAGTTACTAATGGTTAGCTTTATGGCCCGTTGACATTCCCACATGTGTTGACATCCTCTGCAACTTATCTCATTGCACAAGAAAGGTCTCCCAGTCCACCTCATTTACTGGATAAAGAAACTCTCTTTAATATTCAATGTTAGATCCCTAATTAAACTGAACAGCCTTGGTTATAGCTTCCCTCATTGGAACTGAATCAATTGGGATTTCAAATGCTTCAGTTTAACTGCTGCTTAAATATTTGCTCCTTTGATAACAAGGCTTTAGTGGAAAAAATGTTCAGTTAGATTTGCCTGAAAGTCTCAATATAAAATGGTTCATAAGACATGGCTGAAAAGCATTCTGTGATTTGCAGGATTTTTTTCCTCCTTGAAAGAAAGTTTGTGTTCTCAATATCTACAAGAGAAACAAAAAAGGAACAGGTGCAGCATTTCCCAGTGATAACCAAAGCTGTAGCTGTTTGGTTGTTATCTGTTTGATACCTATTAAAAATATACAGACACAGGGATACATATAAACAGTGCCAACCTGAATGCGGTATATGTAGCAGTTGATTTATTGGATGAATTTTTGGAGAACTGAAACGTAGCAAAAACATAGCAATAAAGCTCTGAACCATCAATCTATGGATTGATGGAATGAGGGTTTGAAAGGGAGCAGTTGATATTTTTCTAGGCATCCATATTATTCATATTAAAATATATATCACATTCTATCATGGACCTTTATGAAAAAACTATTATCACTAACGTTTATTAAAGGTCTTGAGAATTTATAAAGAAAAATGAAATTAGGGCATATTATCTTCTAAATCTTATTCAGCAACATAAAAGCCAAGGGTACCTTGGGTGTGGCCCATGGTAATGATCTTGGAGTGAGTTTCCATCTTTTTGAAATTAATACTCTTAGATCATTAAATTGTATGGTGGTCATTAGCATATTCTGTGCATTTTGCAATTGGCTTGAAGGGTGTCTTACAGGGATTGTCTTTCCTTGAGTATGTAAGATGAAAGCAAGTCTGAAATTTCTAATTTTGCTTTTAGATTAAAACGCATTGGGACAGGCAGTACAATAGTGATGAACATTCCAATAACAGTTGAATGGAATTTCCTTTCATTTAGGAGACAGGCAGTTGCTAATCATACCAGCAGCCCATCCAATTATAATAATGCTATTCTGACTATACTAATGTCTGCTGTTATCCCTTGCATTTATCTAGGGAGCCTTCTTCTATTCTGTATTGAATTTGGTAATTATGTTTCATTTATTTAATACTCAACAAGCAAGACCACTTGATATAATTCTTAAACAAAAATCTTCCAGAAACACGATGAGTTATTACAGAATAGTTGATATGCCTTCATTGGTAACATTTCAGGTAACATTTCACAGGGCTGTAAACATTTCACCAGTGGAAACCATGTCAGAACTACTTTTCTTCTCCTGTGAGTAATATCTTGGTGCTAGGAAAAGAAACTTTCATTGTTTTGTTGTTTATATGTTGGTAAAGATACCTTGTGCCATTTATGGGAAGAAAAACTGTTCTATGAGTAAATGGTACCCCAAGTTCAGCATCACCCTGCAATTGCTTAAAGCCAAATAACATTATCTTCTGACCTGCTCATATTTCTGTCTGGCTTAAAATCATCACTATGCAGTGAAATCATTGACATTGATTTGTCTACCCACCAAAAACTGCATAAAATGTATTTTTCATTTTGACATTTTCATGCCTAGCTCTGTCCTTTTAAAACTAATGGTAAGAAGAGACAAAGGGCTTCTAGTATTGCTGGTTCATTAGTATAGGTGATTCATCCTTAGGACTGTCAAAATAAGGAATAATGAGCGAATGATGTATGTGTCATAAGTGAGTGAGAGGCAAACGTTATCTATGAAATCAGTGATGCATTGTAAAATATATTACAAAATAAGAAATGTCCATTGCATTTCTGGAAGCCTAGTTTACAGAGAAGCTATAAAGACAGAACTATATTGACAGAGAAGCAAACAGACAGACAGACAGACACTAGAAATAACAGGGGAAAAGGAATAGGGATGGGAGACTTCTGGAAGCAAACTATTTATATCCCTATCCTTAACCATTCCAAACTGTCTAGTATTGTGATACCACAATTTGGCTGTTGTTTTGCTGAATTTCAGTTCTGTCGTCTGAGGATGGAATGGGGATACATGTTGACATCTAGAGTAAGGAAAGCCTCTTTTAGGTTTTGATTAGATTATACTCATTCTTAATGGATAGGTTTCACAATGCCTTGAACTGGATACCTCATGTAACACTTGATTTGTCACTTTCATGGGAAATCAGTCTTTCTTCTATCTCCCCTTTGGGAGAAAAAGCAATCTCACCAAAGCTAAAGAGAATCAAATTTATTTTTTAAAAAGAAAAGAGAGAATTCAAATATTCCTTTTTATCTTTTACAATCTAGCTTTTAGTATACAGAGCTTTTCAAATCACAAAATCTTAAGGCTGTGTCACACTGCCCAACGGATGCAAAAAGGACACAACGGAAGAGAAAAATGTTACATCCATTGTATCTGCGCTCAAAAGGGGTGAAAATTTGCATAATTGGAGCGGACAACACAGACGCGGGGTGGATGCGGAATGGAAGCACAGCGGATGGAAGTGGATGGCGCGTCCGCAGAGCTTCTGGGGGGCCTCAGCAAAGCGGACGCGGAACGGAAAAAGCAGATGCAGAACGGATGCACAGCGGATGAAGCGGATGCACAGCGGAAACCTAGCGGATGCACAGCAGAAGCGGAACGGATGCCTGGCGTTAATTGCGCATGTGGGGGGGATGCATTGCGCAAGCCCCCCGGATATAAAGGGAAGCAGCTCACACGTCTAGCATTCTGAGGAAAGACCTGCTGCTGGATACCTCAGAGTTCTTGCCTGCATGTCTGCCTGCAAGCCTTGCTGCCAGCCTGCCTCCAAGCCTGCCTCCCAGCCTGCCTCCCAGCCTCCTGGGCAGCCTCCCTGCCAGCCTTGCTGCCAGCCTGCCTTCCAGCCTCCCTTCCAGCCTTGCTGCCAGCCTGCCTTCCAGCCTCCCTGCCAGCCAGTCTGCCTGCCAGCCTTGGTGCCTGCTTTCCTGCCAGCCTTCCTGCCAGCCTTCCTGCCAGCCTTGGTGCCTGCAAGCCTTCCTGCCAGCCTCCCTGCCAGCCAGCAACCCCACAACCATGGGGAAGAAGCGAAAGTCTCAGCAACCTGCTGCCATCCCTGGCAAGAGGGACAGGGCCACCCTCCCGCCCCATGTCCCTGACTCTCTTCTGCTGGGGCTTCTGCTGCTTGGGCTCACTCTTCTGTTGCTGGAGCTTCTGCTGTAGCTGCTCCTGGCAGTGGTGCTTCTGCTGCGTACTCTGCTGAAGCTGCTCCTGGTCCTGCTGGTCTTGCTGGTCCTGCTCGTTCTGCTCGTGCTCCTGGTCTTGCTGGTCCTGCTCATTCTGCTCGTGCTCCTGGTCTTGCTGGTCCTGCTGCTGGTGCTTACTCTGCTGCTGCTCATCCTGGTCTTGCTGCTGCTGCTGCTGCTGCTGCTTATGATCCTGCTGGTGATTATGCTGATGATGCTGATGCTGATGCTGATTATGATCCTGCTTGTGATGCTGCTGCTGCTGCTGTTGGTGTGGAGGAGCAGCCCCTACAACCTGGAAGCCCCTCTGATGAGGGCCCATCTGGTCCTGCCAAAGGGAGGAAGAGGCGTATGCAACAACGGGAGAGGAGGCAGTATTACATCGAGGAAGCGCACGAGGATGAGGTGCTGGAGTGGCTGAGAGAGAACGACTATCTGTGGCGGAAGGGACACCGGCTGTACAGGGACACCAAGCAGAAGCAGGCTGCTTGGAGAGAGAGGGCGGAGAGTATGGGCTACACTTCGGAGGTGCTGCTCGGCTGGTGGAAGCACATGCACACCTGATACGGAAAGCTGCACCGCAAAAAATCTGCCCAGGCCAGGGTTAAGCTGACGGACAGAGAGAACTATGTCATGGCCAAGTGCAGCTTCCTGGAGGGTGAGGTCCGCCACCGAGGAGCACCAGGAGCCCAAATCTCTACCCTCTCTCTCCGGCAGCCTGCTGGGAACTAGTCCTCTGGTGGCCGAGAGTCAGTCCCTGTCTCCATGCAAGTATCTGTGGAGCGTGCAATGGCGAAGAACCCCCGGGCAGGTGTTGAAAGCATGATGGAGAGTGATGAGGACTCCCTGGTGCGGTGGGAGAAAGAAGACATCGAGTCCACCGCTGCCGAAGCTGCATCCACCCACACCTCTGCCTCCACAGGAAGGCAGAGAGCCGGACCGCAGGAGGGGCAGAGCCACAAGGTCCTGGTGGAGATCAGGGACACCATTCGCACCAGCATAGGTCTCCTCTTTCAGCTGGTCCCCATCGAATCCTCCTCCTCCAACTGCAAGCCCTTCCTCAATTATGTGAACCAGACCCTCAAGGAGATGGCGGATCCCCAGTACCAGTTGGTGAAGGAGAGGATCACCACGCAGCTTCACAACCCTCCAGACCCAGAGGCACCTGCTCCCACCCAGTCCAGGTCTGCTCCTCCACCCCAGGTAATGTTCCTCCCATACCAAGGCTTCCCACACCCCCTCACCTACCAGGGCTACAGCTACCTGGAGGTCCAGCAGCACAGACAGCAGCCCTTACAGATGCAGGCACAGAGTCATCGGGCGACACCGCTGCCACCAGTTCCAATGATGCCACCGATGCCAACCTCGACAGTCCTCACCCCGCTGCAGAGCAGGTAGCCCCACTACACTGCTCCTTCCTCCATCCCACAGCCAAGCCCGGCCTCAGTACATCTGTCCTCAGTACTGGAGCTGACACCCCATGGCATGGAGGAAGGACCTCTCAGCATCGCGGGGCTGAGCCAGCTGTCCGACACCTTCCTCAACACACTGTCCCCTCTTGTCCTCTCGGGGCTAGGCACTCCAATAACACCTCAGACCAGCACTGCAGCAGCACCCACCTCCACAGCACCTGCTCCCTAAAATCTTAGCCTGGGCACACACCTCCGAGTGACCAAGAGGAGTGCCAGAGACTGGCTGCCTGGATATTCGTGGACTTTATTTGGACACTTGACTTGGGTCATGTTTATTTTACAGCTTGGTATTAATAAAGTTTATCTTTGTTTCACACACTCGCTTCATTAATTTTTTTCTATAAAGTCTGGGTGGAAACTTTTAGAAATGGTTTAGCCTTTGCATGCTTGTGGGATGGGTTAAGATAGCAGTGGGATGGGAAGGGATACCTGTGGGATGGGTTAAGATAGCTGTGGG
>BLBF01000062.1:762606-772691 GCA_015471245.1 Laticauda colubrina | reverse complement strand
GGATACCTGTGGGATGGGTTAAGATAGCTGTGGGATGGGAAGGGATAACTGTGTGATGGGCAGGGATACCTATGGGATGGGTAATAGCTGTGGGATAGATAAACCTCCAGTGCAAGCATAGTGGGACTGTATGGTCCACCCTCCCAGGTGCCACCCCTATGGCCCTTCATTATCAATTACAATGTAAGCATTGATCCACACATGTCAACATAAACACAACTCTTTATTAAACGCCCTGTTCATTGTAGGCCAACCAAGCATACATGGCCCAATCTCATCCGTGTGATGAGACAGGCTGAAGGAAGCATCCATTAAGCATCTACCATCCTGTCTTGCCACTCCACCGCTCCAGCTGGGGAGTTGCACCAGTGTTTCAGGAGGTTGCGCTGCTTCTTCACCTCACGTGAGGCTCTGTTGGGCCCTTGCACATCCTCAGTGTCGATCAGGTTTCGCCCTTGCCTCCATTCCTCAGGCTCCATGTCCCCATTGCCTTGCTGGAGGTCCACGAGCCTGTTCTGCAAGACTGGGTAGCAGGTGCGCATGAGATTGTGCAGGATGCAGCAAGCTTCCTGTCAGTCTTCAAGATCTTCTGCTATTGCTTTGCATCTTTTCGACTGCCATAAGTAATGGGGGGTGGAAAAGGGAGGTAGGAATAGTTGGGGAAGTGAGCTGGAGGAGTTACATTCGTCTGATGTATAAATGGAAGGGGGGAGCATAAAATAGAGTTAGGTTTCTATTTCTCACTTAGCTTTCTTCTCTCTGCGCAACTGCAACCCGTTATCAAACTATGCCAAGGTCAATGGACAGAGGCCTCATCATCACCTGAAGATGCCCACATGATCATATCCACAACTTCTAATTGGAAGTGTCATTTGAACTATTGGGGGTGGGAACATTTCCATCACTTTCTATATGTGAATTGCGCGCCTAAATTCTCAGATTCAGAATTCTTTGGTTGCTACCACTTCACTTTCAGTAAAAGATATCTTTTCTCTAAACTAAAGAGTCTAAGTATTTCTTTCCTGGATTTTGAATGGAGCTCCGCCTGACATTATTCTGAATCTCTCCCCACCTGCCCACCCGGAGAGAATACTCAATTTTCTTCTGAGGGGGCCTGGACATCATGTCATCTTCAAATAGTGACCAGGAGCATCTGTGAGCCATTGGAGGCCAAGATTCTTTGCTGGTGCAGGAAGCCCAATCGCTAGCAGAGCTCAGTCTGGAAGAGGATCCAGCTGTGAAGCCCAGATGGTCGGTGGGAGTTGGTTGGAAAGATCCGGAGAAGGACCCCCCCCTTGGGGTCACAACTACCCGCTGGCGTGGAAAAGAGGAGCCTTGGCAAGAGAAGGAAAAGAGGGAACTCTTGCTGGATCAAGCCAGGAAACTCCTGAATGAAGCCTTTGAACAACCTCAAGCTCCACAAAGGTATGAAGGGGGAGGGGAAGCAGCCCCAGCCAGAAGAAGCAGAGCAACTCCCTCTCCCATAAATCAACCCGATCCAGCAGCAGCCCCGGGGCCTTCGGTGGGAGGTGTGATTCCTAGAAGGCGTAGAGCTCCTAGGCTGCCTCCGTTAGAAGTAAAATATGGAGGGGATCCCAAAGCCTTGGGATTTTTCTTAGCTCAAGTATGGAGCCATATGGAGGAGTATGGGGAGGATTTTCCCTCAGAAGCAGCCAAAGTGAGGTGTGTTTCCAGGGCTCTGGAGGGAATAGCGGCAGAGTGGATGGTGACTTTGCATAATGATAATGCTCCTCAGTTGCTGAATTATAACCTATTTATGGCTGCACTGCAGGCTAGGTTTGAGGACCCACTGGCAGAGCGGAAGGCCCAAATTAGGATGAAAACCATAAAACAGGGGCAGAGGTCTGTGGCTGATTACACTCAAGAATTTAGGCAGTTAGCAGGCCATTTCCGAGGCTGGCCCCAAGAAGCCCTGATAGAACTGTTTAAAGATGGTTTAAATGAAGATGTGTACCAGAGATGCACTGCTAGAAGAGACCCCAATAACTTGCAGATGTGGTACCTGTTGGCAGAAGAAGTGGAAATTGATTTAATCCGAAGTAAATGGCGGGGAGGTTATGGGTGGAACAAGTTTTCCCCCTCGCGCTCTCAAGAGGCTCCTAAACCTCAGAAGGGAGGAGTGGCGGCAAGACCCAACCCCTCGGCCTGCTTTTGATGCGGGAAAGAAGGTCACCAGGCTGTGAACTGCAGAGTCAAGTTGGAGCCAAAGGGGGCGCCAAAGGAAGGAAAGAAACCTGAAAAATCCCCAACGAAGCCTCGAGAAACAGCACTAAAGTCGAAAGAGACAGCAGAGGTCGCCCGTCCTGCAGGAGAGGAATCAGAAGCCCCAGTGACCCCTGAGGAGGAGGATTCTGACTCGGAAGATGACTTCCTGGTAAGTCCAAGTGTGGGCCCTATGACCATTCCGGTGAAGTTGAGGGTACCCAATTCAGGGGTCGAAGGGGAAATGCTAGCCCTGTTAGATTCTGGGTGCACCAGGTGTATAATAAACACGGAAGTAGTGAAGAAAATGGGCCTAAAGTTAAAACCTTTGAAGATGCCCATTTCATTTTGCCACCTAGATGGATCAGTGGCTGGAGGTTGCCCTGCACGTTTTGTCACGGAACCTATAGAAATGGTCATGGGAGAGCATGATGAAACCCTGCGTTTTATTGTGGTCCCTGGGATGGAGCAACCATTAATACTGGGATTGCCCTGGCTCCGGAAATGGAACCCCCAGGTTAACTGGAGAAAGGGGTTGTTGCGCATACGCACAAAGCAGCAACTGGGGGGAGGGGCCAGATCTCAGCCAAAGCCTGGGGGCCTAATTGAAATAGCTTCCAGAAGTACTGAGCCCGTAAAAGATGAGGAGAAAATTCCTAAAGAGTATTGGGATTTAAAAGAAGTGTTCAGTGAGAAGGCCTCGGATGAGCTTCCGCCTCACCAACCAACAGACTGTGCTATTGAGATTTTGCCTGGGGTGAAGCTCCCGAAACCAAAGTTGTACTCAATGACCCCACGGGAATTGGAAGAGCTAAGATTGTTTATTGATAAAAATTTGGAACGTGGTTTCATTCAACCTGCTAGACCCCGGGTAGCGGCCCCAGTGTTGTTCCGTGAAAAGAAAGATGGTTCCAAACGCTTGGTGGTGGATTACAGAAATTTGAACGCTATTTCTGTGGAAAACGTGTACCCCCTTCCTTTGATGAAGGACATGTTGGCCCATTTAGCGAAGGGAAAGATCTTCACGAAGTTGGATTTGAGAGAAGCATACTACCGGATTCGAATTAAGGAAGGGGATGAGTGGAAGACCACTTTTAACTGCCCAATGGGATGTTTCCAATTCAACGTTCTTCCTTTTGGTTTACAAGGGGCCCCAGCTGTATTCATGCAAATGATCAATCAAGTGTTACATGAACATTTATACAGGGGGTTTTTGGTTTATCTTGATGATATCCTTATCTACACAGAGACCCTGGATGAACATGTGAAGTTAGTGCGGTCGGTTTTACAGAAACTGTGTGCCGCTAAGTTGTATGCTAAATTGTCAAAGTGTGAATTCCACCAAGACAAAATTGACTATTTGGGATATCGCATTTCATCCGAAGGCATAGAGATGGATCCAGAGAAGGTGCGTGCCGTTCTGGAGTGGGCTCCACCACGCACCAGAAAACAACTTCAAAGCTTTTTGGGATTTGCAAATTTTTATCGGCAATTCATCCCGATGTTTGCTAAGATAGCAATGCCCATCACAAATCTCTTGAAAACAAAAGGGGAGGTGAAGCCGAGGCCAGGAAAGCCGCTGGAGTGGTCCATGGAGTGCCAAGCCGCTTTTGAAAAGCTAAAACGACTGTTTGCTGCAGAACCAGTGCTGAAACACCCGGATATGGACACTCCTTTCGTGATTCAAGCTGATGCAAGTGATGTAGCTGTTGGAGCGGTATTACTTCAAATCAACGAGAAAGGGACCTTACAGCCTTGTGCGTATACCTCCCGTAAACTGTCTGAAACAGAGAGAAGATGGGCCATCTGGGAGAAAGAAGCTTTTGCAGTTCGTTGGGCCTTGCTGACCTGGAGACCTTTCCTGGAAGGAGCAAAACACCCGTTTGAGGTATGGACTGATCATAAGAATCTGGAAGCCTTAAAAACACCCTGGAAGCTGTCCCCTAAACAAGTTCGCTGGGCCCAGTACTTCAAGCGATTCAATTTCTCATTGAAGTACATTCCAGGCGGGAAGAACTTCATGGCGGATGCTCTCTCTAGACTACCTCAATATAATAGTATGCGTCAGGAGGTGATAAGCCCAATTGTCTCAGCCAAACAGTGGTCACCAGAGCCCAAAGGAAGAACCAAGAAGTGGTTTTATCGAATGACCTTACCGAAAAATTAAAAGAAGCTTTAAAACTGGACGAATGGTTCCTGGCTCATTCAAGTGACTATACAATTAGAGATGGTTTGGCTTGGGTGGGGGCCAAGTTGTATGTGCCACAGGTACTGAGAAGCCAAATACTACAACAGGCTCATGATTCTAAAGCAGCTGGCCATTTCGGATATGTGAAGACCTTACATCTGGTTAAGCGGCAATTCTGGTGGCCTACTTTAAAGAAGGACATTGAAGCTTATGTAGCTAGCTGTCCGATTTGTGCTTCGGCAAAGAGACCTCCTGGTAAGCCAGTAGGATTGTTACAAAATGTAGCTAGACCAACGACTCCTTGGAAGGAAATCTCTATGGACTTTATAGTAGAATTACCCGAAAGTGGTGGAAACACGGTCATCTGGGTAGTGACTGATTTGTTTTCCAAACAAGTACATTGCATACCTTGTTTCAAGATTCCCTCTGCTAAGACGCTGGCTAAACTATTTATATCACATATCTATAGGTTGCATGGCGTCCCGGAATGCATAATCTCTGACACAGGGGTCCAATTTACCTCAAATTTTTGGAAAGAGTTCCTGAAGTTAATAGGCTCCTCCCAGGGGCTAAGCTCTGCCCACCACCCCCAAACCAATGGGGCCTGTGAGAGGACTAACTCAGTGTTAGAACAATATCTCAGATGTTACATAAATTATCAACAAGATAACTGGTCCGAATTACTACCATTTGCCGAAGTGGCATACAACAACTCCGTACACAGCAGTACTGGATTTACTCCATTTAAAGTGGCTTCGGGACAAGATTTCGTTCCCATACCTGAACTTCCTCGTGAAAAGCCCAACATCCATTCGTTGGATGAATGGATAACTCAACTCCAACTTAACTGGCCAGTAACACGCAAAGCATTAGATGAGGCCCATCAAGCTCATAAGAAATTTGCAGACAAGAAAAGATCCCCACAGAAAGAATATAAAGTGGGCAACAAGGTTTTCCTGTCCACCAGATACCTGCAAACCACTCAAAAGTCAAAGAAGCTTGGTCCTAAATACGTTGGTCCATTCACAATTGAACGGATTATAAATCCTGTAACGGTCCAGCTGAACTTACCCAAAACTCTTTGACGAATTCATCCGGTTTTCCATGTTAGTTTGCTAAAACCTGAGCGTACTTCTGACCTAAGGCCCATCCAGACTGACTCTCCCATACCAATATTGATTGAAGGCGAACAACATTTTGAAGTTAAACAAATTCTGGATTCTCGCAAATGGAAGGGTCGACTCCAGTATCTTGTAGCCTGGAAACATTTCCCTTCTTCACAAGCCGAATGGGTTAATGAAACCGATGTTAAAGCCCCTAAGTTGATCAAAGCATTTTGTTCCAAGTATCCTGATAAGCCTTAGGAGTGTATTGTTTTGAAATTGTTTAATGATCAATAATTGTCTTTATATTCTCTCCTCTCTCTCTTCTAGGACTTCTAGGACTGATGATTTCCCTTTTTCTAGGAGGGCCGAATGTCAGTCTTCAAGATCTTCTGCTATTGCTTTGCATCTTTTTGACTGCCATAAGTAACGGGGGGTGGAAAAGGGAGGTAGGAATAGTTGGGGAAGTGAGCTGGAGGAGTTACATTCGTCTGATGTATAAATGGAAGGGGGGAGCATAAAATAGAGTTAGGTTTCTATTTCTCGCTTAGCTTTCTTCTCTCTGCGCAACTGCAACCCGTTATCAAACTATGTCAAGGTCAACGGACAGAGGCCTTATCATCACCTGAAGATGCCCACATGATCATATCCACAACTTCTAATTGGAAGTGTCATTTGAACTATTGGGGGTGGGAACATTTCCATCACTTTCTATATCTGAATTGCGCACCTAAATTCTCAGATTCAGAATTCTTTGGTTGCTACCACTTCACTTTCAGTAAAAGATATCTTTTCTCTAAACTAAAGAGTCTAAGTATTTCTTTCCTGGATTTTGGATGGAGCTCCGCCTGACATTCCATGATCCTCCTCATGGTCTCTGGGCGATGCTGCATGTTGGTGAGAAGTACCTGGAACCTGTTGGCCAGGATGCCAAAGGTGTTCTCCACCACCCGCCTTGCCCTGGACAGCCTGTAGTTGAAGATCCTCTCTTCACAGGTGAGGCATCTGGAGGTGTAGGGCTTCATGAGGTAGGTTGTGAGGGAGAAGGCATCATCCCCCACGATGAAGTAGGGCACATCTTGCGTGTCGTTGGGCAGCGGGTCTGGATCTGGGAAGCCAACCATGAGGTTGCTTTCCAGCCCCTCCTTGAGGTGACTCTCGTTGTATACCTGGGCATCTGAAGATGAGCCGTTGCCTGAAACATCGATGTACATGAACTTGTAGTCAGCATCGACCATGGCGAAGAGGATGATGCTGAAGCCCTTGTAGTTGTGATAAGTGGACCCCGACTTGGCTGGAGCTTTGCAGGCCACATGCTTGCCATCGATGGCTCCAACGGTGTGGGGGAAGTTCCACTTCTGATACCACTGCTCTGCAACTTTCTTCCATCCTTCTTCAGTGGAGGGGCACTGGAGGAGCTCCTCCTTGTATTCTTCGATGATGGCCCGCACCACTTCTCTGACAACAAAGCTGATGGTGCTGGGTGGCACCCTCCAGCCGTACTGCATGCTCCTGTAGGTGGTCCCTGAGGCCAGGTGGCCCAGAGTGAGTGCCATCTTGAGCCCAGGTTCCAGGCTGGCCGGGAAGTTGGTGTTTGCCTTGGTCAACCTGGGTGTCAGGCGCTGCACAACTTTGTCAAACATGGCTGGAGGCATCCTCATGAAGTTCTGGAACGCCCGAGGGTCTTCGCTCCTGAGCTCCACCATCAGCTTGTTGTACAGTCCGTACTCTGCTCTTCTTCTGATCCATTTTCGGACCCAGACGCTTCTTGGCCGCCTTTTTTCTTCCCATAGTAGAGTTCACAGAGCCTGTAGATGGCTTCGTACTGTTGCAGAAGGATGGTGGCTGCCGAAAGGATTTTGTCGCAATCCACGGTGGACATGACTGGATGCTGTGGAAGAGGAAGAGTCAGATGAAGGCTGCAGAGGTCTGCACCGCTGGGGTGCTGGTCTGAAAGTGTGAAGCAGGCGAGTTGCTCCCCCTTTTTATAGGCAGTATAGGTTTTCCGCTAGGCATCCTTTAGACATCCTTAATATCTGAGATAGATCCCCTCTGCGAACGTTTTTTCTGATTTAAACGCTTTGTTTCCGTGCTGCATCCGTTCTGCATCCGTTCCGCGTCCGTTCCACTTCCTCCCTGCATCCAGGAGGATGCGAGTTGCGCGGATGCGCAGCGGATGCCAAGCGGATATCGCAGATGCGTAGCGGATGCGTAGCAGATGCAGAATGGACAAACTGGATACATTTTCCACGCAAAAGTTTTAAGCAGCCTAAAACTTTTGGACCGGATGAAACATCCATAAACGGATGCTGGACGGATAGAGAGGAAGCAAAATGGAGGCAGTGAGTACATTGTGTTTTTGAACGGATGGCAAGGTTTTTTGTCCGTTTTACTTCCTCTTTGTATCGATTGGTGCAGTGTGACAGGGGCTTTAGGATCTTCCACAGGAAAAACAAAAATGTAAAGTAAAATATAAGGCTATAGGCATATTGTGTTGATCTGTTCCTAATTGGAAGTAGTTCCATTGTAAAACAAATTCAACATGATATCAAACACACAATCACTGAGTTTGCATAGAAAAATAAATACCAGAGACAAAATAACACACAGTTTAAGCATACAGAGTAACACTAATTAGACAACAAACAATTCTTAGCTACTTGTCCCCTATTTCCTAGGATGTGTGAATTTAAAGTTCTTGGCTTGATTTCTTGGAATTTCCCAGCATCTTGTAGATTGTCTTTGATCAGGGTTCAGTTAGAGGGATTCCCCCCTTCTCTTTATTCATTTTTCTTAAATTGCCCTGGTCATAATGTATAAATATATATAGCCTTTGCCACACTCTTATTGAATTGAAATATGTTTTTTGGTAATGACAACAATCTGGATTGTTGATGAATTTCTATATCAGAACCTACTGACCTCAAGACTAGAAGGGAAGGTAGAATATATATCTGTCAGCTCTCTGAAAAGAGATTCAATATAAAGATTACAACTATACTGAGAAAGATTTACAAAATCTTTCAAGTCTGCCAGTATTTTCCATTCCTCCTCCTTAGACCCCAAAGAGTCAGGGGAGAGCTAGTCTGAATATCTTTCTAATATTTTCCTTCCTCTCAGGGCTCAACTCATGCTTCTGCATCTGTTGTTTTAACAGCTTCTGAACAGTTTCTCCATAGTCATCTATGGCTCCACACAATATGTCATTGGCTATTCATCAATCACCATCCTCAAAATGTTCATTTGTCTACCTACTCATGCAAAATATGCAAGGTAATGGCAGGAAACAGGACAATATATCATTTTGCCAGCACAATATTCAGTTGCAACAGCAAAGGTTGGGTTGCTGTTTTGGAAATATTCTGAGTCCTACCCTGTGGGAAAACAGAAGTGAGCATTGAGGCCACAGGAAATTATATATGATCAGCTTTTTTTCTTAGCAGCTTTCTTTCCAGATTTTAAGCAGATTCCACAGATCTTTAGAGAGTATTTTAATCATATTCCAACCATTTATTTACCTGCTTGTAGGAATTAAAGTTTAGAAAAAGTATATTGCAGGGCAAACTTCCAGTTCATGTGGAAGGTCAATTTTTAATGATCAATAGGTTGAAGTAGATTTTTGATTTTTGATCCAGGAACCACTATTTTAAAAATATAGTATTATGGCAGCAGAAGTTGCCTAATATGTTTCCAACATGGAGTTTCTATGTTTACAATACAGAGTTTCTAATACCAAACATTTATCAAACAAAACTCATCTTATTCTTAATGTTGACACTTTTGAGTTTAGGCTTAATTAAAGGCCATGTCACACTGCCCAACGGATGCAAAGAGGACACAACGGAAGGGAAAAATGTTCCTTCCGTTGTATCCGCGCTCAAAAGGGGCAAAAATTTGCATAATTGGAGCGGATGAAACGGACGCGGGGAGGACGCAGGGCGGATGCAAAGCGGATGCGGAACGGAAGCCCAGCGGATGCAGAACGGATGGTGCGTTCGCAGGGCTTCGGGGGGGTCTCAGGAGAGCGGACGCAGAACGGAAAAAACGGATACATAACGGATGCACAGCGGAAGAAGTGGATGCACAGCGGAAGCCTAGCGGATGCACAGTGGATGCAGAACGGATGCCGCATGTTAATTGCGCATGTGGGGGGGATGCATTGCGCAAGCCCCTCGGATATAAAGGGAGCAGCTCGCACGTGGCCAGCATTCCGAGGGAAGACCTGCTGCTGGACACTTTGAGTTCCTTGCCTGCCCTGCCTGCATGCCTGCCTCCAAGCCTGCCTCTCAGCCTCCTGGGCAGCCTCCTTGCCAGCCTGCGTTCCAGCCTGCGTTCCAGCCTTGCTGGCAGCCTGCATTCCAGCCTCCCTGCCACCCTCCCTGCCAGCCTGCCTTCCAGCCTCCTGGGCAGCCTCCTTGCCAGCCTGCCTTCCAGCCTCCCTGCCAGCCTCCCTGCCAGCATTGCTGCCAGCCTGCCTTCCAGCCTCCCTGCCAGCCAGTCTGCCTGCCAGCCTTTGTGCCTGCTTTCCTGCCAGGCTTCCTGCCAGGCTTCCTGCCAGGCTTCCTGCCAGG
>BLBF01000062.1:716104-762596 GCA_015471245.1 Laticauda colubrina | reverse complement strand
TTCCTGCCAGGCTTCCTGCCAGGCTTCCTGCCAGGCTTCCTGCCAGGCTTCCTGCCAGCCTTGGTGCCTGCCAGCCTTCCTGCCAGCCTCCCTGCCAGCCAGCAACCCCACAACCATGGGGAAAAAGTGAAAGACTCAGCAACCTGCCGCCATCCCTGGCAAGAGGGACAGGGCCACCCTCCCGCCCCATGTCCGTGACTCTGCTTCTGCTGGGGCTTCTGCTGCTTGGGCACGCTCTTCTCTTGCTGGAGCTTCTGCTGTGGCTGCTCCTGGCAGTGGTGCTTCTGCTGCGTACTCTGCTTGTTCTGCTTGTTCTGCTTGTTCTGCTCGTGCTCCTGGTCTTGCTGGTCCTGCTCATTCTGCTCGTGCTCCTGGTCTTGCTGGTCCTGCTGCTGGTGCTTACTCTGCTGCTGCTCATCCTGGTCTTGCTGCTGCTGCTGCTGCTGCTGCTGCTGCTGCTTCTGATTCTGATTCTGATCCTGCTGCTGCTGCTGATGATGATGATGATGCTGATTATGATCCTGCTGGTGATGTTTCTGATGATGATTCTGCTGCTGCTGCTGCTGCTGTTGGTGTGGAGGAGCAGACCCTACAACCTCGAAGTCCCTCTGATGAGGGCCCATATGGCCCTGCCAGAGGGAGGAAGAGGCAGACGCGTCAATGGGAGAGGAGGCAATACTATATTGAGGAGGCGCACGAGGATGAGGTGCTGGAGTGGCTGAGAGAGAAGAACTATCTGTGGCGGAAGGGACACCGGCTGTACAGGGACACCAAAAGGAAGCAGGCTGCTTGGAGAAAGAAGGCGGAGAGTCTGGGCTACACTTCGGAGGTGCTACTCGGCTGGTGGAAACATATGCACACCTGGTACGGGAAGCTGCACTGCAAAAAATCTGGCCAGGCCGCCGTCAAGCTGACGGACAGAGAGAACTACATCATGGCCAGGTGCAGCTTCCTGGAGGGTGAGATCCGCCACCGAGCAGCACCAGGATCCCATCTGTCTACCCTCTCTCTCAGGCAGCCTGCTGCGACCCAGTCCTCTTCCAGCCGAGAGTCAGTCCCTGTCTCCAGGCAGGTTTCGGTGGAGCGTTCCACGGCGGAGAACCCCCTGGCAGGTGTTGAAAGCTTGGTGGAGAGCGAGGAGGAATCCCTGGTGCTGTGGGAGAAAGGAAACATTGAGTCCACCGCTGCCGAAGTCCCATCCACCCACACCGCCGCCTCCACAGGAAGGCAGAGAGCCAGACCGCAGGAGGGTGAGAGCCACAAGGTCCTGGTGGAGATCAGGGACACCATCCGCACCAGCATGGGTCTCCTCTCTCAGCTAGTCCCCATGGAATCCTCCTGCTCCAACTGCAAGCCCTTCCTCATTTTTTTAAACCAGACCCTGAAGGAGATGCCGGATGCCCAGTACCAGCTGGTGAAGGAGAGGATCTGCATGCTGCTTAACAACCCTCCAGACCCAGAGGCACCTGCTTCCACCCAGTCCAGGTCTGCTCCTCCACCCCAGGTGATGTCCATCCCATACCAAGGCTTCCCACAGCCCCTCACCTACCAGGGCTACAGCTACCCGGAGGTCCAGCAGCACAGGCAGCAGCCCTTCCCAGGCCAGGCGCAGAGTCATCGGGCGGCACCGTTGCTAGCTGCTCCACTGATGCCACTGATGCCACCCACGCCAATGATGCCACCGACGACATCGATGCCAGCCATGCCACTCCTCAGCTCTCTGCACAGCAGGCAGTCCCACTACACTACTCCTTCCTCCATCCCACAGCCAAGCCCGGCCTCAGTACATCTGTCCTCGGTACTGGGGCTGACACCCCATGGCATGGAGGAAGGACCTCTCAGCATCGCGGGGATGAGCCAGCTGTCGGGCACCTTTCTGAACACATCGTCCCCTGTTGTCCTCTCGGGGCCAGGTACTCCATCAGCACCTCAGACCAGCACTGCAGCAGCACCACCTCCAGAGCACCTGCACCCTAAAAATTAGACTGGGCACACACCTACGAGTGACCGAGTACCAGAGACTGGCTGCCTGTATATTTTTGGACTTTATTTGGACACTTTACTTGGTTCATGTTTACTTTTCAAGTTGTTATTAATAAAGTTTATCTTTGTTTCACACGCTTGCTTCATTATTTTTTTTCTATAAAGTATGGGTGGAAACTTGTAGAAATGCATGCTTGTGGGAGCAAGGATAGCTGTGGGATGGGCAGTGATACCTTTGGGATGGGTTAAGATATCTGTGGGATGGGCAGGGATACCTTTGGGATGGGTTAAGATAGCTGAGGGATGGGCAGGGATAACTTTGGGTTAAGATAGCTGTGGGACAGGCAGGGTTAACTTTGTGTTAAGATAGCTGTGGGATGGGCAGGGATAACTTTGGGTTAATATAGCTGTGGGATGGGCAGGGATACCTTTGGGATGGGTTAAGATAGCTGTGGGATGGGCAGGGATACCTTTGGGTTAAGATAGCTGTGGGATGGGCAGGGATAACTTTGGGATGGGTTAAGATAGCTGAGGGATAGATAAATCTCCAGTTCAAGCATAGTGGGACTGTATGGTCCACCCTCCCAGCTGCCACCCCTATGGCCCTTATCAATTACAATGTAAGCATTGATCCACACATGTCAACATAAACACAACTCTTTATTAAACGCCCTGTTCATTGTAGGCCAACCAAACATACATGGCCCAATCTCATCCGTGTGATGAGACAGGCTGAAGGAAGCATCCATTAAGCATCTACCATCCTGTCTTGCCACTCCACCGCTCCAGCTGGGGAGTTGCACCAGTCTTTCAGAAGGTTGCACTGCTTCTTCGCCTCATGTGAGGCTCTGTTGGGGCCTTGCATATCCTCAGTGTCGATCAGGTTTCGCCCTTGCCTCCATTCCCCAGGCTCCATGTCCCTATTGCCTTGTTCACGGTCCACAAGCCTGTTCTGCAAGACTGGGTAGCGGGTGCGCATGAGATTGTGCAGGATGCAGCAAACTTCCACGATCCTCCTCATGCTCTGTGGGCGATGCTGCATGGTGTTGAGAAGTACCTGGAACCTGTCGGCCAGGATGCCAAAGGCATTGTCCACCACCCGCCTTGCCCTGGACAGCTGTAGTTGAAGATCCTCTCTTCACAGGTGAGGTATTTGGAGGTGTAGGGCTTCATGAGGTAGGTTGTGAGGGAGAAGGCGTCATCCCCCACGATGAAGTAGGGCACATCTTGCGGTTCGTTGGGCAGGGGTTCTGGATCTAGGAAGCCCACCATGAGGTTGCTTTCCAGTCCCTCCTTGAGGTGACTGTCATTGTATACCTGGGCATCGGAAGATGAGCCGTTGCCTGAAACATCGATGAACATGAACTTGTAGTCAGCATCGACCATGGCGAAGAGGATGATGCTGAAGAACCCTTTGTAGTTGAAATAAGTGGACCCAGAGTTGGCTGGAACCTTGCAGGCCACGTGCTTGCCATCGATGGCTCCAACGGTGTGGGGTAAGTTCCACTTCTGATACCACTGCTCTGCAACTTCCTTCCACCCTTCTTCAGTGGAGGGGCACTGGAGGAGCTCCTCCTTGTATTCTTCGATGATGGCCTGCACCACTTCTCTGACCACAAAGCTGATGGTGCTGGGTGGCACCCTCCAGCCGTACTGCATGCTCCTGTAGGTGGTCCCTGAGGCCAGGTGGCGCAGAGTGAGTGCCACCCTGAGCCCAGGTTCCAGGCTGGGCGGGAAGTTGTTTTTTGTCTTGCTCAACCTGGGTGTCAGCCGCTGCACAAGTTCATCAAACATGGCTGGAGGCATATTCATGAAGTTCGGGAACGCACGAGTGTCTTCGCTCCTGAGCTCCACCATCAGCTTGTCGTACAGTTGGTACTGTGCTCTTCTGGCTAACCATCTTTGGACCCAGACTTTTTTTGGGTGCCTCCTTTTCTTGCCATAGTAGAGTTCACATAGACTGTTGATGGTTTCGCAATGATGCAGAAGGATGTTGGCTGCCAAAAGGATTTTGTCGCAATCCATGGTGGAGATGACTGGCTGCTGTGGAAGAGGAAAAGTCAGATGAAGGCTGCAGAGGTCTGCACTGCTGGGCTGCTGGTCTGAAAGTGCGAAGCAGGTGAGTTGCTCCCCCTTTTTATAGGCAGTATATGTTTCCCTTTGCATCCTCTAGGCATCCTCTAGGCATCCTCTAGGCATCCTCTAGGCATCCTCTATACATCCTTAATATCCAAGATAGGTCCCCTCTGCGAACGTTTTTTCCGTTTAAAACGCTTTGTTTCCGTGCTGCATCCGTTCTGCATCCGTTCTGCATCTGTTGCGTGTCTGTTCTGCTTCCTCCCTGCGTCCGGGCGGATGGAGTTGCACGGATGTGCAGCGGATGCCTAGCGGATATAGCGGATGCGTAACGGATGCGTAACGGATGCCTAGCAGATGCGTAGGAGATGCAGAATGGACGAATTGGATACATTTTCTGCACAAAAGTTTTGAGCAGCTCAAAACTTTCTGAGCGGATGAAACGTCCAAAAACGGATGCTGGACGGATAGAGAGGAAGCAAAACGGAGGCAGTGAGTACATCGCGTTTTAGAATGGACGGCAAGGTTTTTTTTCCGTTTTGCTTCCTCTTTGCATCCGTTTTTGCAGTGTTTACAGGGCCTTTAGGAATTGAGTAGCTATAAAAAAATATTAACTGATGTCCTTTCATAATACATTAATAATCAGTGATACATTATGAAAAGTGCATATCATGTAGAACAGAAAAATAAATTGGCACCTTGGGGTTAACATGGTACAGATGTACATTAAAAAATGCTTTGTAACCAGAGGTCAAAGGGGATGAAGAGATATAATGGCATTAATCATGGGGAGAGCCAGTTGTATGTTGGTGATTTAGGGTCTCAGAAAACAGGAGGGTAATATTATTAAATAAACTGGAACTAATTATATTAGCTGCCCTTAACTGATTTAATGCAGATCTTATCTGTGTCCTGCCTGCATTGTTTTTCTGAATGCATGTCTATTTCTTAGAGTATGGCCTCCAGCATGATATTTCAAGCCCAAGTGGCACCCCTATATGCAAAATATTGCATGTTTGATTTAAGGGAAGGATAGTAGTGAGTAGAGGTGCAACTTGAATTTGAGACTTTCTGGTGTGACCCACTTTTATGGCTCTTGCAAAATAGGAATGCCAGATGCTAGGATTCCCATCTTTAATTTTTGTACCAAAAATAAAACAAAGTTCTAAACTGGGGATTAAAAATTCAATAAGGTGAGGGAAGAATTTATTCAGTTCTGATAATAGGAAAAGCCTTTTTTTGCTACCATTGTTATACTTGGACTTTGAATAAGCAGGGTAGAAATAATATTGATGTTTTGAACTTGAGACGATTTGCAACAATATTAATAGCCAAGGAAACAATCAAATGGACCATTCTACAAATCAATCCAAAGTTCTCATCCAAAGCATAAATGATCAGACTCAAAGTATAATATCTCAGACACATTACACAAATATTTTGTGCACTAGAATTAGAAATCCTTGCAAGTTACTGCAATGCTAATTTCTCCATCTTAGACTTCAGTTGAAGAACTGAAGCTTCCACTGAACCACAGAGCCCATTCTGTGTGGGTTACAAAGTGATTTTGGGCTACTCACGTTCTGCCAAGTCTGCCCCATATAATTATGCTATAGAGGGGACCAAAAATTAATCCATGTTAAGCTCCCAGAGAAAAGGAAAGATATTAATACAATTAACAGATAGCCTCAAGTCCAGGGGTGGGTTTCTACTGGTTCTGCCCACCTCTGTGGAACCGGTAGCTCTGAAGAGCAGCAGACATAGAACCGGTTCTATGTCTGCTGATGTTTTTGCCCAAGCGCCCACCTGGTTTCTTACTTGATCTTTATTTCCTGCTTTTTCAACTTCAGCTGCTGAACGAGGCACAGCTGCAGTTGAAAGGCAGGAAAGAGGGCTGTTTCAAAGGCTGCTTCTCTGCACGCAACATGCTGCGGCACTCGCAGCATGCAGGAAAGCACATCATAAATCACCAAACCTCATAAATCCTGAACCAGTAGTTAACACTGTTGTATCCCACCCCTGCTTAAGTCTCATTGCTTCTACATGGATGTTAAATAACATGAAGGACAACATATATTATTGTGGGAAGCTATAGATAATTGCCAAGACAACACATAGACTTTTTCCAGTATAACATTCTCTTTGGTAATGTCTAGAAAAAGACATTCATTTCATTAAGAGAGGAATCTTCATTTCCCGAGGCAATATATATTGAGACAGAAAAAACCCCTCTTTTCCTTAATTCAAGAACATTCATTTCTTAGCAGAGCACACAGACCTTGCCAGCATTCTCTTCAGCACTACAACTTTATTAAATTTTATTTATTATCTCAACAAGTCCTCTTCCTCAAGATATCCATGCAGGAGAAAGGCTTTTATATGCAGAATCATAGGCCACATAAACCAGTTGAAATGATATCAGACAATTTCCTGTAATCTTAAGTATTTGCTTTATCTTATATTTTGAGATTTTTGCTTAGATTCTCTTTTTGTTTCAAATTCAGATGATTTATCCATCTAGCTCAAGGGTGCATAAAATACTGTGTTCAGAATGAGTGCCTAAAATTATTAGGATGGACTGCTGTGGCTAAAGCCAGAATTCAAAACAAGTGGAATTATATCCTGCATATTGCTCGGACTAAGTTCTCCTATTTTCCTGTACCATGAGAATTTACTATTAAAACTGAGCTGGGGAGTTTTATGGAACCTTGGAACTTCAGGTTTAACTATTCTTACTGGTAATATCACTCTGGGCTCTAAAGCAGAGTTATTTTTTGTTTTTGCAGAGCTGTTTTCATTCAAAGCACGTGCTGCACATCTGAGCTACTGCTCCCCTCCAAAATATACAAACACAAATGGTTCTGTGGCAATGAGGCCAGAATTTACCACATGCTGAATGAAAATTATGGCTGCCATAAGCTGAAATAGTTGCCTGAAAGATGATCAATGTCAGAAACCATGTGATGAGCCAAGAGCACGCATGGTTCACAATAAATAGGCTCAGCTAAAAACTCCTGCTGGTTGCTTAGCATCTGAGTGATGCTTTAGCCTATTAAGAGCTATACATTAATTTTATAATGAAAGTAAAGACAATGCACACCTCTTTATTATTTTTTGCCCATGTTGGTTATCTCTAATGCCTTTTAAGTCAGAAGAAACTTTTACTTGATTTGATAACTAGCCCTTACATGAAATATAATGATGGTATGTCTGTCTGTCTGTCTGACTGACTGACTGACTAATTGATTATTGTTGCTGAGGAGGTAGAGATTATTGTTTTATTGTGTATTGATTTTTTTTATTTTTATAAGCCTCCCATTGACAGTGAGTGAGTGGCCATATAAATTCAAACAAACAAACAAACAAATGAATAAATATTTCAGAATAAGTATAAAAAAGAAAGTACCCAAGTCTAACCATAAAAATATATTTTCTTTGCATTATCATTCTTACATTATAATATCAAAATGCTGAGATTGTGAAACAAGAGTGTAACTTTCTATGTTGCATCTGCTGAAATGAATGAGAGTGAGTGATTAACTTACTAAGTCATTAATTCACTAAAATAATCAACACTGCTGGAGCATAAGAAATTGAATATGTGTTTCATTTCCTTATGTTAACCTTGGCACACAAAAAAATTCTTACTATGCTTTAAATCCAATACAGTTGATCTCTGTTGAATCTTCTGAAGACACATTGCTTAAATGAAATTGTGTCATATCATAGGCTGGCAGTTGGCACAATTACCTCCAAATGCCTTTTTGCACTGGCTAGAACCTGTTTGGCATTTCTTGATTCAGGTAGAAAAAAAAACCCAAGACGAAATAAATATATGCAATGATAGCTGAAAAGCTGATGGTGAATACATCTAAAACAAACCTGAATGAACATAAGTGAGAATTCTTAATCTCATCTAGTGGACATTTTCCAGTGGTAACTATTGCAGTAGTTTATCCTCTTCCAAACAGACAAAACAATGATATTCCCTTAAAAGTTTAAAATGTGCAAATATTTACTCGTCTAAGCTCTCGGGGTAATGATCAGGACCCCTTAGAAGTGTGACATAGTTGAATAAAATTACTCCCAGCTCAAGAAATTTTGATATCAGCTTGCCTAAAATATGATCAGTAAATATGTCCCAAATATCATTTTGACAGTTATGGTTGGATGAATTTCAATTGTTGTTCAAACTCAAATATATGGTTAAGATGCTTTGAAATATGCAGCTTGTCATCGGAGCATTTAACCCTCATACTTGGATAAACTTAAACATCTGAATGCATAAGACTCCATTTCTTCTTGAAGAAAAAATATTAATAGCAACAATAATTTTATTTGTTGTGAGCTTGTTTCTAAAGCCCATGTCACACTGAACCAACGGATGCAAAGAGGATGTAAAACGGACAAAAAAAGCTTGCCATCCGTTGGTTAACGCGATGTATCCGTTCTGTACTCACTGCCTCCGTTTTGCTTCCTCTCTATCCGTCCAGCATCCGTTTATGGACGTTTCATCCGCTCCAAAAGTTTTGGGCTGCCTAAAACTTTTGCGCGGAAAATGTATCCAGTTCGTCCGTTCTGCATCCGCGACGCATCCGCGACGCATCCGCGACGCATCCATTACGCATCCGCTATATCCGCTTGGTGTCCGCTGCTCATCCGCGCATCTCGCATCCGCCCGGACGCAGGGAGGAAGCGGAACGGACATGGAACAGATGCAGAATGGATGCAGAATGGATGCAGCACGGAAACAAAGTGTTTAAAGTGGAAAAAACGTTCACAGATGGGTTCTATCTCGGATATTAAGGATGTCTAGAGGATGCCTAGAGAATGCCTAGAGGATGCAAAGGGACATCTATACTGCCTATAAAAAGGGGGAGCAACTCGTCTGCATCTCACTTTCAGACCAGCAGCCCACCTGTGCAGACCTCTGCAGCCTTCACCTGGCTCTTCCTCTTCCACAGCATCCAGTCATGTCCACCGTGGATCGTACCACAGTCCTTTTGGCAGCCACCATCCTTCTGCAACAGTACGAAGCCATCAACAGGCTCTGTGAACTCTACTATGGGAAGAAAAAAAGGCAGCCAAGAAGCATCTGGGTCCGAAAATGGATCGGGAGAAGAGCAGAGTACGGACTGTACAACAAGCTGATGGTGGAGCTCAGGAACGAAGACCCTCGGGCGTTCCAGAACTTCATGAGGATGCCTCCAGCCATGTTTGACGAAGTTGTGCAGCGCCTGACACCCAGGTTGACCAAGGCAAACACCAACTTCTGGCCCAGCCTGGAACCTGGGCTCAAGGTGGCACTCACTCTGCATCACCTGGCCTCAGGGACCACCTACAGGAGCATGCAGTACGGCTGGAGGGTGCCACACAACACCATCAGCATTGTGGTCAGAGAAGTGGTGCAGGCCATCATCGAAGAATACAAGGAGGAGCTCCTCCAGTGCCACTCCACTGAAGAAGGATGGAAGAAAGTTGCAGAGCAGTGGTATCAGAGGTGGAACTTCCCACACACCATTGGAGCCATAGATGGCAAGCACGTGGCCTGCAAAGCTCCAGCCAAGTCGGGCTCCACTTATTTCAACTACAAGGGCTTCTTCAGCATCATCCTCTTCGCCATGGTCGATGCTGACTACAAGTTCATGTACATCAATGCTTCAGGCTACGGCTCATCTTCAGATGCCCAGGTATACAACGCCAGTCACCTCAAGGAGGGGCTGGAAGGCAACCTCATGGTGGGCTTCCCAGATCCAGACCCCCTGCCCAACGACACGCAAGATGTGCCCTACTTCATCGTGGGGGATGACGCCTTCTCCCTCACAACCTACCTCATGAAGCCATACACTTCCAGACTCCTCACCCATGAAGAGAGGATCTTCAACTACAGGCTGTCCAGGGCAAGGCGGGTGGTGGAGAACGCCTTTGGCATCCTGGCCAACAGGTTCCAGGTACTTCTCACCACCATGCAGCATCGCCCAGAGACCGTGAGGAGGATCGTGGAAGCTTGCTGCATCCTGCACAATCTCATGCGCACCCGCTACCCAGTGTTGCAGAACAGACTTGTGGACCTCCAACAAGGCAACGGGGACATGGAGCCTGGGGAATGGAGGCAAGGGCGAAACCTGATCGACACTCAGGATGTGCAAGGCCACAACAGAGCCTCACGGGAAGGGAAGAAGCAGCGCAACCTCCTGAAACACTGGTGCAATTCCCCAGCTGGAGCGATGGAGTGGCAAGACAGGATGGTAGATGCTTAATGGATGCTTCCTTCAGCCTGTTTCATCACATGGATGAGATTGGGCCATGTATGTTGGGTGGGCCTACAGTAAACAGGGTGTTTAATAAAGAGTTGTGTTTATGTTGACATGTGTGGATGACTGATTACACTATTATTGATAATAAAGGGCCATAGGTGTGGCACCTGGGAGGGTGGACCATACAGTCCCACTATGCTTGCACTGGATGTTTATCTATCCCACAGCTATTAGCCATCCCAAAGGTATCCCTGCTCCTTCAACAGGTATCCTTGCCCACCCCACTGCTATCTTAACCCATCCCACAAGCATGCAAAGGCTTAAGCCAATTCTAAAAGTTTCCACCAAGACTTTATTGAAAAAAAGAAATGAAGCAAGTGTGTGAATCAAAGATAAACTTTATTGAACAACAAGCTGTAAAAAAAAAATGACCCAAGTCAACTGTCCAAATAAAGTCCACATGTAGCCAGCTAGCCGGTCTCTGGCACTCTTCTTGGTCACTCGGAGGTGTGCCCAGTCTCAGGGGTGAAGGGTCCAGGTGCTGTGGTGGTGGGTGGTGCTGGAGTGCCTGGCCTTGAGAGTACAACAGGGGATGGTGTGTTTAGAAAAGTCTCGGACAGCTGGCTCAGGCCCATGATGCTGAGAGTTCCTTCTTCCATGCCATGGGGTGACAGCCCCACTACTGATGACAGATGTACTGAGGCCGGGCTTGGCTGTGGGGTGGAGGAAGGAGTAGTGTTGTGGGGCTGTCTGCTCTGCAGCTGGGTGAGGACTGGCGTGGGTGGCATCGCTGTCGTCGGTGGCATCATTGGCATGGGTGGCATCAGTGGCATCAGTGAAACAGGTGGCAACAGTGTCGCCCAATGACTCTGTGCATGGACTGGGAAGGGCTGCTGCCTGTGCTGCTGGACCTCCTGGTAGCCATAGCCCTGGTAGGTGAGGGCCTGTGGGAAGCCTTGGAATGGGAGGGACATCACCTGGGGTGGAGGAGCAGGCCTGAACTGGGTGGGAGCAGGTTCCTCTGGGTCTGGAGGGTTGTGAAGCAGCTTGGTGATCCGGTCCTTCACCTGCTGGTACTGTGGATCTGCCATTTCCTTGAGGGTCTGGTTGACATAGGTGAGGAAGGGCTTGCGGTTGGAGGATGAAGAGTCGGTGTTGACCAGCTGAGAGAGGAGATCTATGCTGGTGCGGATGGTGTCCCTGATCTCCAGCAGGACATTGTGGCTCTGCCCCTCCAGCTGTCCGGCTCTCTGCCTTTCTGTGGAGGCGGAGCTGGGTGGTGGTCGATGCGGCTAGGACTGTGGTGGACTCAATGTCTCCTTTCTCCCACTGCACAGGGAGTCCTCTATGCACTCCACCATGCTTACTACACCCGTCCGTGGGTTCTCCGCCATGGCACGCTCCACAGAAACCTGCCTGGAGACAGGGACTGACTCTCGGCTGGAAGAGGACTGGGTGGCAGCAGGCTGCCTGAGAGAGAGGATAGTGAGAGGGGCTGCTGGTGCTCCTCGGTGGCGGATCTCACCTTCCAGGAAGCTGCACCTGGTCCTGACGTAGGTCTCTCTGTCTGTCAGCTTCACAGTGGCCTGGCAGATTTCTTCAGGTGCAGCTTCCCGTACCAGGTGTGCATATGTTTCCACCAGCCGAGGAGCACCTCCGAAGTGTAACCCTTACTCTCTGCCCTCTCTCTCCAAGCAGCCTGCTTCCGCTTGGTGTCCCTGTACAGCCGGTGTCCCTTCCGCCACAGATAGTTGTTCTCTCTCAGCCACTCCAGCACCTCATCCTCGTGCGTTGCCTCCTCTCCCGTTGTCACATATGCCTCTTCCTCCCTTTGGCAGGACCAGATGGGCCCTCATCAGAGGGGCTCCCAGGTAGTAGGGGCTGCTCCTCCACACCACCAGCAGCAGCAGCACCAGCAGGATCATCATCATCATCATCATCATCATCATCATCATCATCATCATCCTCACCAGCAGGATCATAATCATCATCATCATCAGCAGCAGCAGCAGCAGCAGCAGCAGCAGGAACACCAGGACCAGGATCAGCAGCAGAAGAGTAAGCACCAGCAAGGCCAGCAAGGCCAGGAGCACGAGCAGGACCAGGAGCACGAGCAGGACCTGTAGCATGAGCAAGACAAGCAGGACTAGCAAGACCAGGAGCACGAGCAGGACGAGCAAGTCCAGTTGCACAAGCAGGTCGAGCAGATCGAACAGGACCATGAGCAGCTTCGACAGAGTAAGCAAGAGCAGAAGCCCCAGCACCAGCAGAAGCACCACCGCCAGGAGCAGCTTCAACAGAAGCCCCAGCACCAGCAGAGTCAGGGGCAGGGGGCGGGAGGTTGGCCCTGTCCCTCTTGCCAGGGATGGCAGCAGGTTGCTGAGGCTTTCGCTTCCTCCCCATGGTTGTGGGGTTGCTGGCTGGTAGGGAGGCTGGCAGGCAACAAGGCTGGCAGAAAGCCTGGCAGGAAGGCTTGCAGAAAGCCTGGCAGGAAGGCAGGCAGGCAGGCAGGCACCAAGGCTGGCTGGAAGGCAGGCTGGCAGAGCAGGCAAGGAACTCGAAGTGTCCAGCAGCAGGTCTTTCCTCGGAATGCTGGCCACGTGCGAGCTGCTTCCCTTTATATCCGGGGCGCTTACGTAATACTTCCCCCCCGCATGCGCAATTAATGCTCGGCATCCGTTCTGCTTCTGCTGTGCATCCGCTAGGCTTCTGCTGTGCATCCGCTTCATCCGCTGTGCATCCGCTGTGCATCCGCTGTGCATCCGCTGTGCATCCGCTTCATCCGCTCGGCATCCGTTCTGCATCCACTGTATCCATTCCGCGTCCACTTCGCTGAGGCCCCCCGGAAGCCCTGCGGTTGCGCTATCCGCTCTCATCCGCTTCCATCCGCTGGGCTTCCGTTCCGCATCCGCTTTGCATCCGTCCTGCGTCCCCCCGCGTCCATGTTATCCGCTCCGGTTATGCAAATTTTTGCCCCTTTTGAGAGCGGATAACAACGGATGGAACATTTTGCTCGTCCATTGTGTCCATTTTGCATCCGTTGGCCAGTGTGACATGGGCTTAAGTGCAGCACAAATGTAGGCTAAAGCAATAATTAACACTATTAATTACTGTATAATATCACTTGAATAAGAAAAAAGGTTATTGAAAATAATTTCACAGAGCCACAAGGAAACATCTAGCAGTTGCATTTCTATAGCAAATGAAATCTGATATGTATTTCTAACAGCAAAAGTGCTTAGTGCAGGGAACTTATCAATAACTAGCTGCATTAAGAAACATTTCAGAATCAAAGGACAACATCTTTGTCCTTTGTATATAAGCTAGAAAGGAAGGGATTAATCCAACTTGATTTTAATTAATTAACTAATGATTTACAAGACTGTTGATGAGATGTATTTTGTATGCACGCTCCCAATCAGGAATTAAACCATTGTTTTCAACCACTGCAGTTCCTAAACGTTTTTCAAGGGCAAATCAATGTATGAGGCATATGCAGTATTAGAATCAATGGGATATCCTCAGTGTTAACATATCCAAAATTTTTCAAAGACATCATCAATAAACCACACAGTAGCAATTTAGTGTCTTGGTTTTTGTATGTTAAAAATGCAATGGTCCAACATCAATAAGTTTTCTTGATTAATCATCACATAAATTAAATAGTAGGATAGCTTACTCCTATGAAGCATCCATAAACACTGGCTGAATTTACAGACAGATCATCATATTGACATTTATTTATTTATTTACTTATTTAGTATGAAATATTCATTTATAAGATGGAACTTAATAAATTGCTTTGAATTAATCAAACCATTGGTCTAAGAAGCTTAATATTACATTGATTTTCCCAGGTTTCCCATAGCAATCTTTCTTGAACTGTATTCTGATCAATTTGCATAGAAATAATATGCTTTACCAAATGAGCTGTGTCCATTCCATATATAATATATGTAAGAATAGCTCAAATGTTCAAATTGGTCCCAAACCTTGATAGATAAATTCAAAATACATATACAGTACCTGCTTAGTGAGATAGGTATTGTTGAATACCTCATTGCAGCTGCTAATAAACTTACAACTCTTCATTTAATGATGGTTCACAATTACAACAGCCTTGGAAAAAGTGGCCTATAATTCATATTTGCACTTACAATCATTGCGCCATCCCCATGGTCACATGATTGCAATTCGGGTACTTGGCAACCATCTCACATTTTCAACTGATTACAATGTCCTATATCACTTTATCATGATTTGCAACTTGTTTTTGCTGATTTCTGACAACAACAAAAAATAACCCAGTAAAAAACACCATTGGGGAAGCTGAATTCGCTTAACAGTCCTATGATTCCTTGACAAGTGCCATAAAAAGGATAAAATCAGGTCCAACTCAACTTATGCAACAAGATCACAGAAATGTCAGCCAATTTTGATCATAAGTTGAAGACTACCTGCATCTTTATCAAATTTTGTTTTTTTCCTCTTGTCATTAGCATAAACTACTCACTAAGGCATATTTAGACTTCATTGTTAAAACTCATTTCAGTAAAAACATTACAGTATATATTTTGAGAGTTATGAACACTTCTTTTCATGGTGATTGTCTGGAAGGATACGTTGCAACCCAAACTGGATTTACTTGGAAAGTTTATTCTGCAACACATTTCCTGACATAAGTAAGCTGCAGTATTCATAATAGAAGACATCCTTAGTTTGCCCCTAGTCCATTAAATTTCCTTGTCCCAGTTTTTAGGATAAAGTAGAGGGAGAAAGTAAATTCCTTTTTAGACCTTTGAGGTAAGCCAAGTCAAGAAATAGTTACCACAAGGAATTCAAGAATGCTATTTAACACTTCCAGAAACTGGAAGCTTATCCAAACTTCATTCTGCCCTCTATTCTACTAACAAAATCAAGGTAGGATTATTTTGGGTTTCTTTCTCATGCTTGCTTCAGCCTCTGCACTATGTAATTGCTCCTCCAATCCTTTGCAATTCCTTAGGATCAGGGTACTTATTTCTGGATTTTTAAAAGTAGGTCATCAAGTAGTTTACCTTTTAAATTATGTTTTTATTAAGTATTTTAAGAAAAAAATAAAACACATACACACAGAGAAAGAAAAAAAGTGAAAGGATATCAAAAGCACAAAGTAAAACAGAGGGTTTACAAACATTAAATCAATTAATATTTTCAGTATTTCACTGATTAATTTTAAGCAACTGAATATGCTGTATCATTTTAAAAACTATAATTCATTCTTAATATCTAAATAACATATGCATATCTGAGCAATTAAAATTACATTAAAATAAATCCATATTTCAGATATTATATGATATCTGAATGTCACATCAGATATGATAAAAATCCCATACATTGAGTTTTAATCCAAAACTGGTTTCCCAGTTGAATTTAATTCAGTGTCAGAGATACTTTTGACATATGGAGTTATCTTGGATACTCCAAAAACTTAATTAGCTATTCTTCTACAGAATGAACTGTGAACACCTTCCAGTTGGAAGGGTAGAGTATCCTTGCAGCAGTTATCATGAAGAGGCTTACTCAATATACTTTGCGGGAAGGCAAGTTTAGCAATAATATATTCAATAAAAAATCAGTGGGAAGGAAAGTCAGCTTTTACAATGGTTTCATTCAATATAAATTATTTTCCAACATTGTAAAACTTTACAACATTACTATCAAATATGGAAAAATAAACACAATCTAAGCACTACATTTCAACCATGTTTAGAGAATGAACTAATCATTTTAGCAGTCAACATACCAGCGATAAGACATCTTTTTGGATTTATAGATTAAGACCCTGGATATTTTTTTGGCACTGTGTTTTGGAAGCCCTCTTCTAGGGCTAAGAGACAGTGACTCTCCTAAAATTGCTTAGGTTTTGTAATCAGAGGAGGACTAAAATTTAAGGTTTCCTGTTTTCTAACCTGGTGCTTTAACCATTGTACCAAAAAGGCTCTCCGTGTCTCTATTATTGTTTAATACCTTGTTTTTAATTTTTGTTAAACTCATTTGGAACATTTAGCTTCAGTAGAATACTCATGTCATCAGCTAAAATTATTTCCAAAAAAGATAATAATCTTAAACTTGGTCTTAAAAAAATCTGTCCATTTTTATCTAAATCTATTTTTATAGACCTGTGAATTTTAAAGACCTTTATTTAAATATGTTTACATTTGTCATGTAAATTTCCAGATTTTATCATTTTTGTCGTGAAATTAAACTGATTATTTGGTGCAAATGATACTTTTCTTCTTCAGTTAAGCTATGTCAACCTTTGAGTTTTATTGATCTCATATGGAGTCAAACCCTGTTAGTATATGTATCCCATCATCAATTCTAAAGTGTTCTCAATAAGTATAAATATACCCAACATCAGCATATAATTTCAGTTTATGTTACTGAGCAGTATTCAATTCCTGAAAATTCATTTCTTGATATATCTTCTTTGCAATGCCACTATGAATAATGAACAAGACAGGATACAGATTTCTTTTGTTCATTTCATTGGGGTAGTTTTTTGTGATTAAAAATCATCAACACATGAAGACCTTATTATTTATAAATACTCTGTATTCATGTAAAACTTATTTTCTTCAGAGATTTAAGTATGGAAGACCATTCAAAATAATCAAAGGCTTTCTCTGCATTAACAAAGGTCCATTTCTTTTGTTCTAATTTATATTATCACAACATTCACAATGTATATGATATTGTCTCTCATGTATCTCTTTGGAACAAATCAAATTTTGTCAGGATGCATTAATTAATTCATCTAGAAAATCATTTGCTCTCTTTGCAAGTTTGGTATAAAAGGTTTGTGAAGTACATTCAATAAGAAAATAAGCTCTATCACTTTGATAGATTGGATCATTTTCTTCCTTGTAAATCTGAGAAATAAAAGCTTCTTTCCATGGTGAAAAGTCCCTGATTGTTGTTGAATTTCATTCATTACCGCGGTAACAATTTAATCAAAGTTATTTGAGAGATCTTGTAATATATTTCAGAGATGCCATCAGGTCCTAAAATTTTGTTCATTTTTAAATTAAAAGTAATTTACTTTTTGAAGACACCAGTTCTTTATAAATAATAATATCAGCAACATGACGTTGAAAGTATTGTTTTACAGAGCTTTGAAGTCTTGTTTTCTCAATTTTTTTAAAAAAGATGTTCATCTCATCAGTTCATTTTGTTGTTTAATTTATGTCTTGAAGGTTTGGGACGGGGTGGGCTTTTAGCATATACTTCCATTACTATTGTGAAAGTAAAACTTGCTGCAACTCCTTGTCACTTGATGATTGTGTTCATGTTGTTCCTTTGACAACAATATGCAAATGATTTAATGTTGTTTCATTCAGATATGTACAGCCCAGATATCCTGTGGTAGTCTCCCAATCAAATGCTAGTAAGGCCCAAGCTCATCTAGTTTCTGAGCCAAGATCAAATCAGCCAATTCCTGTCACTCCAAGAACCTATGAAACAAGAGGCAGGACATGGATATTTTCATAAGTAACTATTAAAATCAGCTCTAAAAAGAAAAGAAAGAACATGAATGTCTGCATTTCTAAAAAAAAAGATAAAAGGTCCTTGGTACTGACCTCCATAAGAACTGAGAGAGGTTCTTTTAGTTGGCTCCTGAGTCAAAGTTCATTTCTGTGAAAGAATGGAAAACTCAAGCTTTATACAGTACATATGGCTTTTGCATTTTATAAAGGAAATTGCTAAAACAGAATAGCAATTGTACAGAAAACATTTGAAGTGAACGTTTGCAAAGAAAGTAAGAAAACTAGGGAGGTGTATTCTAGCTAACAAAATGTAAATATGTGGCAAAATTTGATGCTTTTGAGTGGATTACCAAACCCTGCTGCCAAATTCAAGATTGAATTCACTGAGTTTCTGCACTTTTAAGTCTATTGGTCAACAAAGGTAATGTCAGACAGCTAAGGGGCCCTATTTTTTTCCTTTTTTTACTTAATTGTTTTGGCACAGGATGTTTAACTTTTTTTCCGATTTCATTTTACTTGTTTTTACATAGCATGTTTCCTAATGTCAGGAATGACATTATTTCAAATTTGTAATTTTGTTTGCCATTTCTCTATCCAATAGTGATTCTCAGTCATGGCAGGATGACTGAGAATCCCCACAAACATTTAGCTGTGCACTTTGAGATGAACATCCTAGAATGGTGCGGGAGTCTGAATGCATTTCTAGAAAAATGCTGATTACAGGAATCATTTGGGCTTCAGCTTGAGATGGAGACAATACAACAGCCTTTGCCAGTTGTTCAACAGTGAAGGAACACAGGGCAGAAAACATCCCATGAAAACACAGCTCCACAACACAGTCCTTTCAGCGGTTCCAAGAAGGCTCCACCCTCATTTACTCAGGTGACCCTGAGGACACAGACAAATCTCCAAGTGGCCTCGATGACTCTCTAAAAGAATGAAAATATCCCTGCAAGGAATATAAATCCCTCCATTCCCCCACCATCCAGTCAGAGCTGAAGAAGCTTCTTGGATGAGAAGTGAAAGATCTTCAAAGAAAAACATGAAAGTTCAGTTGCCTCTTGAAAAAACACATTTGGGTTATTCTCATTGTGTTCCTTTTAATTGTTCTATTATTTTATTTCTATTCTGTATGCATGCCTTTTATTTTTCTTCCTTTTTGTTATTGTGAGCTGCTTAGAGTAGCCCCACAGTGAGATAGATGGCAAATAAATTTAACAAACAAACAAATAAATCAAGAAATACTTCCTGAATTTAAGTATAAATTGCCAAATTGTTTTTAAAAAATCAAAGGGAAAACAATATGCTGATCAAAGTGCCATCAAAGAAGAAAGCATATACCAACTAAGACTGATATGGCAAGCTGTATATAAACAGCCACTGTATTGAACTATACACCAGGGATTTTACCTAGCCTGGTAATAAAACATCAGAGAACCCCCAGAAACACAATACCAGACCAACAGTCAAAGCAGTAAACAATACCCCAATCAAGGAACTACCAACTCAAACACACATTCAATTGGAGAAGGAGTTGCAGGTGGAGTTAAAAGAGGGATCAAACTATAACCCCCACAAAAATCACAAGTCTACCCTCTCCCTGAACCAATCTAGTTTAATCTAGATTAAAGTTAGGCATGAAAGACCAAGTCCACATGTGAAGGCCCAATTAAGCTAATGTATTAATAAACAGCCTATACACAGGGATCTTCTCAATTAACAGTAAGCAGATGCTTGGTGTTCCGTCCGGAAAAACACGAGGTAGACCGGGTTCTAACATTAAAGTCTTTATTTCAACAGTTTAAAGTAAAATGGAATAGTTTGGCTCTAGCCGCGGCAGCCTTTATATACGGCTTGTCTGCTGGCTTGTAGCCAATGACGGTTGTTTGATTTAACCGCCTTTTGGAGGCTCTTTTGGATTGGTTCCTAGTGAACCAATCCCTATGCCGGCTTTTCTAGCCAATCATATTTAGAGGATTTGGAGTAAACTATTTTATACAGAATACCCCTCCACCCTTGGTTTAGTCCTATGTGGTGACGTAGTCACGCAGGTAGGTGGGGCTTCTTCTGATTTTACTGGACTTGCGTGGTTCATTTTTGCTGGAGACTTCAACCGGTTCGGATGGGGTTGCTGTCTCTCCGGCTCTTCTCCATGGAACCGCCTGGAAGGGTGAGTTGGCCATTTTGCTACCGCTTGAGTTTCTCAGGCCGGTGGTTTTGCCGCTCCCTCCTGGCTTCCTGGCTTCTCCGGGCAGGTCAAGCTGGCTTGGCTGACCCCTTCGTCTGGATTTTTTCCGCAAGTCTCATCTAACCGTAGGTTTCCTTTTTGTTCTTTTTGATTGTTTAGATGTTCTGGGTTTATTTTAAAAAGTTCTTTATTATTTTCTTGTATTTCCCCCCCCCCCCTTCTTTCGTTTTGTTTTCATTGTTTTTTATTATTTGTGGTTGTGAGATTGTATTTCTTTCAATGTTTTGGGAGCGAAGCTGGTCTATGTGCCGCTTCCATTCCCTGCCATTGTCTACGGTTAGTCGGTAGGACTGGGGGCCTGTGAGTTGTGTGATTGTGCCTGGAAGCCATAGGGGGTCCCCAGTGAAATTTTTTGCGTAGACTAGGTCGCCGATTTCAAATGTTCGGAAACGGCTGGAGGAGTCGGGGGGTCTTTCCAAAGTGTAATTTGGGTGCAACCTGTCTAATTGCAACCTAAGTTTTCTTCCCATTAATAATTCTGCTGGGCTTTTGTTGGTTACAGTGCTGGGTGTGATATGTTGGAGGGTGAGTAGGCGGTTAATTTTATCCTGGACATCCCCAAGGTCCATTTTCTCTAAACCCTCTTTTGTAAACCTGACTATTCTCTCCACCCTACCATTTGCAGCTGGGTGGGCCGGCACGGTTAGTGTATACCTAGGGAGGCTAGCTATTGTTCAAATTGGATGGCTGTTAATTGTGGCCCATTGTCGGACACTAGGACATCCGGCAATCCATGGGTTGCGAAGAGTTTGTTAAGTTGTTTAATGACTGCCTCGGTTGTCGTAGATGACATTACTACAACTTCCAGCCAATTTGAGTATGCAACTATGACAATTAAAAAGGTATGCCCCCTAGTAGGACCCGCAAAATCAATGTGGATCCAAGACCAGGGGCCTTGTGGGGTCTCCCAGTCCCTTTTGGGTGCTTGTGGTGGGGAAGGCCTGTTTTTCTGACATTTAGTACAAGTAGAAACCCAGTATTCGATGTCTTTATCTATGCCAGGCCACCAGAAATAGCTTCTAGCAAGGCTTTTCATTTTTACAATACCAGGGTGGCCCTCGTGAAACATACCCAGCACTCTAGTCTGTAATTTAGGAGGGATTACTACCCGATCACCCCACAATAAACAACCTTTTTGAAGTGAGAGTTTGGTTTGTCTGGTCCGGAAAGGTTTAAAGTTTTCAGATTTTTGGTTTTCCGGCCAGCCTTTACCTACCCAGTGTAATATGCGGGCAGTCACTGGGTCCTTTGCGGTGGTTCTGGCGACATCGTTTGCAGATATTGGTAGTTTGGGGCATGTCTCTATTTGCAGGGTGGTCATTGTTGACGCCGGGTCTTCCTCCATCGTCGGCAGCGGTGCTCTGCTTAATGCGTCTGCATGGGAGATTTGCTTCCCGGGTCGATGTATCAATGTGTAAGAGTATGCTGCTAGGAATTCTGACCATCTAGTCATCCACGGGGATAAAATGTTCGGTGTACGCTTGTTTCCCGCCAGAATTTCTTGTAACGGTTTATGGTCCGTTACAATCAAAAATGTTCTTCCATAAAGGTATTCGTGAAAACATTTCACTCCGGCGATGATTGCCAGGGCTTCTCTGTCTAGTTGACTATAGTTACGTTCTGTTTTAGACAGAGTCTTTGAGTAATAAGCGATGGGTGCCTCTCTCCCATCTGGCAATTGGTGGCTCAGGATGGCAATGACTCCAAACGGTGAGGCGTCGCAGGTTACCGTCAACGGAAGTATGTTACTAAACTGGATAAGAAGGGTGTTTGATGTTGATAATTTTTTTATTTTCTGGAAAGCCTTTTGTTCTCTATGACCCCAAGTCCAATTAGTATTCTTATCCAGCAAACGGTGTAATGGTTCTGCTATTGTTGCTTTTTGGGGGAGGAATACGTTATAGAAATTTTTTGACCCAAAAATGCCTGCAATTCTGTTTTGTTTTTTGGCTGTGGTGCGGCTTTAATGGCTTTGACTTTTTTTTCAGTAGGGTGTAAACCCTCTCCGTCAATTAAGTAGCCCAGAAATTCGACGCGATCAGTCATTAAGCAGCATTTTTCTTTTTTAACTTTCAGACCGGATTCTCTAAATTTTGTTAGTACATCTCTTAGTCTTTTTTATAGTTGGGTCTATAGTTGGGTCAATAGTTGAGTCTTTAGCTGAAATTAGGACGTCGTCAAAATATGGTCCAACCCCTTTTATTCCATTTTATAGGCATTCCATGAGGCTTTGGAAAACGCCTGGGGCAACACTCACTCCAAATTGAAGTCTGTTACACTTGAATGCCCCTTTGTGAGTCACTATTGTCTGTGCCTCGGCCTTTAAGGGGTCTACTGGAAGCTGTTGGTAAGCTTGTGCTAAGTCTGGTTTAGCGAAAACTTTTCCTCCCCCGAGTGAGTGTAGCAAATGTTGCACGACTGGCACTGGGTATGCGCTTTATTGCAGCGCATGGTTCAGGGTAGCCTTGTAGTCTCCGCAGATGCGTACCGACCCATCAGCTTTAACAGGTGTTACTATTGGCGTCTCCCATTTAGCATGGTCAACAGGTTCCAAAACCCCTTGGTCAATTAATTTATCCAATTGTTCCTCTATTTTTGCTTTTAATGCAAAGGGGACTCGTCTGGCCTTTAATCTTCTAGGGGCCACCTGGGGGTCTAAGCTGAAGGAAATTGGGGTCCCCCGATACCTGCCTAGGGAGCCATCGAAAACGTCCTGGAACTCGTGGATCAGGTTTTCTTCCCAGTCGGTTGCGGCCACTCGGTCCACTCCGGTCATCCCGATGCCCAATGGTGCGAACCATTTGATGCCCAGGAGGCTGGGTCAGTCCTGGTCAACTATTGTCAGAGGCAGGACTTCGACATGCTGCTTGTAAGCGACTTGGAAATGTCCTAGACCTACCATAGGGATTCGATTTTCCTGGTAGTCCTTCAGAGTTAATTTTTGTTTCTGGAGCTCTTATAGTTTGATATTTGGGATCAGTTGTCTGATTTTGTCCCACGACACCATTGACAGGAAAGACGCTGAATTGACTTCCATTTCACAGGGGCTGCCTTCAATTATTACAATGACTTTAACTTTTTTTCCGCTTTCTGTCTGAGCGCTTCCGATAGTGACAGTTTGATGGGTCTTTTCTCGGTTACTGTCTCGTTTGTTCTGCTCCCACTTTCTCTCGGATTGTTTCGATTCAGCTTGTGTGGGAGAGTTGCTGTGTCTGTTAGGGCTGTTATTTTTTTGATTCCTGTTAAGCCTGGGTGCCCCAACCAGGGTTAGGTAGACAAGCTAAACAGAATGTGCAGCGTTAGTCAGATAGGCACACAGATAAATGAGTGAGCTAAGCTTGTATGTTTATTAACATACAGTAAAAATAACAGATACGCTTGTGCTATCAAGAATATAGTTTATTCCAGTATAAGTTTTATGGCATAGTCAAATAACAGTCTAAATATCATTTACCATGTAGTCAGTCCATTCAGGGATATTCAGTTAGCAAAGTCCATGTAGAATATCCTATGTCAGTTCACTTACAAATCAGTCCTTTGTTGTCTCTCCCGTTCGAGCAATGCAGTCTTGATTCCAAGCAGTAATCAGGGATCATCAAAGCCAGAGAGAGAGAGAGCAAGCCGTAGACTTGCTACTTTTATATTGTTTTCTTAACCACTCCTTTAATTGCTATTTCCCAGTTAAAGCTGTATACACTCTAACATACACTAACTATGATTCATAGTTATTATTTCACCTAAACCAGTTAGGGTAAACAATGTTATCCCTAACATTCTCCCCTTTTAGGTTACATAATAACTATGAATCATTTACATCTTTAGAAAATATTTTTCGCAACTTTCTTTAAACTTAGTTGCTCCTTGAGCTTTTGTAAATTGGTCTGCAATGTTTTCTTCTGACATGCAGTATTCCAATTTTATTAATCCATTTTTCACTGATTCTCTTACATTCAAATATCTTAAGTCAGTATGTTTTGATCTAGTTTTTACAGCAATGCTAGTAGCTAACTTTATAGCTGCTTGGTTATCCTCATACACCATAATGGAATCTTTTATAGTTATACCCATGTCCAACAATAACTGTTTGTAGAAAATCAAATCAGTGCATAATAATGACAGACATGAAAATTCTGCTTCCATCGTGGATAAACTAATATGCTGTTGACTGATTGACCTCCATCCTATTAGTGTCTTACCAAATAATATAGCCATCCCAGATGTTGATTTTCTAGTGTTTATATCAGTTGCAAAACTTGCATCTGCATAGGCACTAAGACTCAAATCACCCTTTGGTTCAATATATAATGCATGGTTTATTGTTCCCTTAAGATATCTCAATATTCTTTTTTAAGGATTTCCAATGACATTCTTTAGGATCTGAATTAAAACGTGCCAGCTGATTTACACTATAAGCAATATCTGGCCTTGACCAATTGCTTTTATATGATAAGCTACCAATCAAAGATTGATATATGGACTTATCAAATTTGGGACTTTGATCATTAGTTTGGCAAACTTCCTGACTCATTGGAGTCTTTGCCGGTTTACAAAGTTCCATCTTATAAGTTTTAATTAATTGGCAAATTTTATCTTCTTGAGATATCTTAAAACCATTATTTGTTTTATTTATTGTCAATCCTAGATACCTTTTAATTTCACCTAAATGCTTTATTTTTATCTTTTTGGCTAATAATGATATAATCTCATTAGCTTCATTATTAGTCTTAGTTATTAAAGCAATATCATCAGTAAATAATAATAATAATGATACCGTTCCATTATTTTCTTTTTTAAACACACACGGATCTGCTAAACCAGATTTAAAACCTATATTGTTTAACTCTTTCACAATATATTGGTTCCACTCAAACCCAGATTGTTTCAACCCGTAAAGACTCTTTTTGAGTTTCCAACAATCATTACTATTGACTTTATTGTCATTTATACCAAATGGTTTTCTTAAATATATAGTGTGCTGCAATGGTGCATGTAGATAAGCAGTTTCTACATCTAAATGGTTAATGACATAGTTGTTCTTAGCTGCCCACACTAATGCTGCTCTTAAAGATGTGGCTTTAAGGCTTGGTGCAAAAACTTCATCGTAATCAGATGCAGTTTGATTAAATCCTTTAGCTACTAACCTAGCTTTATGGGTAACAGTCCCATCATTTCCAGTTTTTACTTTAAATATCCATTTGCACCCAATGGATTTTTCTCCTGGAGGTAATTTGGCATCTTCATACACTTTCATTACCTTTAATGAATTTAGTTCTTTTTCCATTGCCTTTTGCCAATTCTCCTGATCCTTAGCAGGATACATCCTAAGTTCATCTACACTAGTTGGAACTTTAGTTACTTGGCAAACTATACTTGCTTGATACCTATCAGGTGGTCTAGTTACACGTGTGGTACGTCTAGGTATTATAGGACTTACAGGTGGACTTTCCTCTATTAATTGTTCTTGATCATGTAACTCTTCTTGATCAACTATTTCCTCTTGTTCTGGTCCTATTTGCTCTTCGTGGACTTCTTCTTTAATTGGACTCTTCTTCTAGCTAATCTCATCTTTCTGCCTTTTGTAGGGTTCAATAAATACTTCATTATTTAAATCTTGCTCTAATCTATTCCATCCTACATATTCTAGGAATTTTGCACTAGCACTGGTGTAAACTCTAGATGTACCTGGTTCCCAGAATCTATAAGATCTATGATTAGATGTGTAACCTACAAAAATCAATCTTTTAGCTCTATGCTGTCCTTTGTATCTAAGTTGTGTAGGGATATGCACCCATGCTGGTGCTCCAAATGTGTGCATATAAATTAAATCAGGTTTTGTACCATGCCACAGTGTGAATGGTAATTCACCTGTTGTTGAATTAACAACATTATTTAATATATGATTACCACACATTATTGCTTCTCCCCATAAATTGTCAGGTAATCCTGAATCAGACATCATAGTTTGTGCCATTGATTGTAATGTTTGGCCTCTTCTCTCTATAAAGGCATTATGTTGTGGCCTATATGGTGCAGACATTTTATGTTGAATACCTAACATTCTAAGTCTGTTTTGTAATTTATGATTTGTAAATTCTGTACCATTATCTGTGATGAGAGTTACTAATTTCTTTTTAGTTTTTCTTTCAGCGAATTTTAGCCAATTAAATAGATTTTGATATGTTTCAGTTTTGCTCTTCATTAAATAGCAAAACCCATATCTTGAATAGTGGTCCATTATACTTAGTATGTGACGAGCTCCTCCTACACTTGGTTTTTTCGGACCTATTAAATCAGCAAATACTATTTCTAAAGGCTCTTTAGCAGTAAATCCATCAACTCTATTAGCCGGTATGACCCTGCTCTTATTTTGATTACAGGCATTACATTGCAAATACTTATTACAAGATTTCAAACTTATTCCCTTAGACAATTCAACAGTTTTCTTAAGCATTTTAAAATTTAAATGCCCTAGCCTTCTATGTAACAAGTGAATACATTCGTCATGAGGTTTCTTATTTTCATAAATTGTGTTAGCCACCTTTAAACCATCATCATTTAACACATATAATCCATCTCTTAAAGATGCAGTAATTCTCTTGTCTTCTTTTTCAAGTATGCAGTTATCTCCCTTAAATGTAACTACATATCCTAGTTTAACCAAAATTCTAACTGAAATTAAATTAAACTTAAGTTGTGGTACATATAACATTTTTACATTCTCTTTTATAAAAGAACAATATGCTATACCTTCACCTTTAGCTTTCAGTTTCCAGCCATTGGCTAACGATATCTGCTGTGTACTCTGGGACATTTTAATAAAATTTTTGTTATCATTTGTTATACAATGGGATGCTCCACTGTCAACCACCCATAAATTATTTTTTATAGCTCCATTAGTATACATGGCTAACTCTAAATTTTTATGTAGTCTTTGATGATTTTTAATATTCTGGTCAGCGTTCTGGCGCTTTGCCTTTTTACAAAATCTTGCCAAGTGTCCTCTTCCTCCACAATTAAAACACTTTTTAATTGCGTATGCAGTAGGAGATTTATTATCTTCTTTTTGAGGTTGCTTCCTCCTTAATTCATCTCTTTCATGCCTTCTTCTGGCCTCTTCGATCAATCTGCCAGTTATATCAGTTAAAGTTAAATTGTCCTTTGGCAAAATTTCAAGTGAAGTTACGTAGTTATCATAACTTTCATCAAGGGAAGATAGAATTATATAAACTTGATGTTGTTCAGAGAATATAAGCTCTTTTTCATGTAATTCTTGGAAAATGCTTTGCATAGTTTTTAAATGACTCTGCATATCACCATTTGTTTGGAGATGCGTCCTGAAAAGCTTCCGTGTTAGATTTATGTGAGCACCAATATTATCTCAAACATAAATTCTCTTCAGCTTCTGCCAACACCCAAAAGCCATTTTCTCTCTGTGGATATAAACAAGCTGTTGATCAGTTAAGGTTAACCCAATTATGCAAATGGCTTGTTGATTTTTATGCATAAATTCTTCTATCTTTAGTCTGTCTTCCTCATCCTCTGGATCCCATTCTTCTACGTTTGGTGGATTTTCAATTATGTTCCACAGACCTTCTCTTCGTAGAAGTAGACTACATTTTGGAGACCATGATACATAGTTTGTTCCATCCAGCTTGGACATAAGGGACAAACTTTGTAAATTGACTTGTGCCATGGTTTCTTATATGGATATAAAAATATAATTAATAAAACACAGCTGTCTGTTTACTGTAATGTATAACAACACAAACTCTCACTTTTTACATAAATCTGTTTAACCTAGTTAAACTGACTTTGCAGCCTCTGGGCCCATAACCAGTGTTAAGCCTGGGTTCCCCAACCAGGGTTAGGTAGACAAGCTAAACAGAATGTGCAGCGTTAGTCAGATAGGCACACAGATAAATGAGTGAGCTAAGCTTGTATGTTTATTAACATACAGTAAAAATAACAGATACGCTTGTGCTATCAAGAATATATTTTATTCCAGTATAAGTTTATGGCATAGTCAAATAACAGTCCAAATATCATTTACCATGTAGTCAGTCCATTCAGGGATATTCAGTTAGCAAAGTCCATGTAGAATATCCTATGTCAGTTCACTTACAAATCAGTCCTTTGTTGTCTCTCCCGTTCGAGTAATGCAGTCTTGATTCCAAGCAGTAATCAGGGATCATCAAAGCCAGAGAGAGAGAGAGCAAGCCGTAGTCTTGCTACTTTTATATTGTTTTCTTAACCACTCCTTTAATTGCTATTTCTCAGTTAAAGCTGTATACACTCTAACATACACTAACTATGATTCATAGTTATTATTTCACCTAAACCAGTTAGGGTAAACAATGTTATCCCTAACAATTCCTACAGACTTTCTCGATGTGTCCCCTTTTCTTGCAAGCTCGGCAGATGGCATCAAGGAATCTGCATTCAGCTCGAGGGTGGTTTCCTTCGCAACCGGCGCATTCCCGCCAGTTTCTTTTTTCGCGCCTTTTTTTGTTGGCGTGCAGGCGGTGGACCTCATCGTCCTCATCTTCCGTTTCTGATTAACTGTCGAATCATCATCCTCTCCGGATTCTGATGTCTCGTCAAAATCTTCATGGTGTGTAGTGGTGGGAAATTGCTTCTTCCCTCTGGTTAGGCTCGTTTCGTTATTATTCGCGTTCATTTGTTTCATGGTGGCCGCTGACTTTTTCGTGGCTTCTGTGACTGTGGCTTCTGTGATTGCTTCAGCCACTTTTATGTTGGGTTTATTTAGCAATTTACTTTGTAAATTAGAGTCTTTTAAACCCAATACCACTCGATGTCGCATGGCTTCATCTAAGTTCAGGAATTCGCATGCTCCCCCCAGTTGTCGGAGGGCTGCCACAAAATCAGCGATAGTCTCACCTTCTTCTTGGTCTCTTCAGTAGAATTCCTACCGTTTGATGAGATTTGACACCACTGGTGCGTAGTGAGCCTTTAACATTCGCTGGAATTCGGGCCAGGTCATTTGTTTTACGTCTCTGGGCTTCGCCAATGCTTTGGCCATCTTGAACACAGTTGGTCCACAATGCGTTAAGAAGACAGCCCTCTTACGCTGGTCTGAGATCTCTTCCATCTCGTTACTTTCTAAGTACATTTGGAAACGGTCTACGTAGGATTCCCAATCCTCTTCATTGGGATTGAAGGGTGCGGGCGGTGCATTATTTCCGGCCATCGCTTCAGACCTGGATTTCAGTTTGCCGTGTGCACAGTCTCACGTTTTAGGACGATCCCATCCTCGTCGCCAGTGTTCCATCCAGAAAAACGCGAGGTAGACCAGGTTCCAACAGTAAAGTCTTTATTTCAACAGTTTAAAGTAAAACAGAACAGTTTGGCTCTAGCCGCAGCAGCCTTTCTATACGGCTTGCCTGCCGGCTTGTAGCCAATGATGGTTGTTTGATTTAACTGCCTTTTGGCGGCTCTTTTGGATTGGTTCCTAGTGAACCAATCCCTATGCCGGCTTTTCTAGCCAATCATATTTAGAGGATTTGGAGTAAACTATTTTATACAGAACACTTGGAGATAAATAAGGGTCCATAGAATTGAAGGGGGGTTGGACTTTGTTTTCATGTGGCTAAATAGGATTCTAGGCTGAGTTCTTTCCTAACTCCATGCCCGGGTTCCGTCACTCCTAATATGCAATCAAGCAGTAAACAGCCCAATCAAGGAACTATTAAGAACAATCTTACAACCCTGACAGGACTTGTATATAAACAAAGAACAAATGACAATGGTAGAAAGACAAAGAAGAAAATTGTAGCCACACCACCATATGTCCTGGCCTAGGAAATGAAAATGAGGCAGGAGAATAACTCATCAAGCTCTACCAATCCAATTTTTTCTTCATTGGTAACATCCTTCAAACAACCAAAATGATGCCTATGTACTAAGGCCATGATGGTGAACCTATGGCAAGGGTGCCAGAGGTGGCACGCAGAGCCCTTTCTCTGGGCACACAAGCCATCACCTCAGCTCAGCTTCACTAGGCATGCATGCATCTCCTGCTAGCCAGCTGATCCTCAGGTCTCTGCCATGCATGCATGGGGGTGGGGTACGCCTAGGGATTGCATGTGCATGTGTGAGGGGGATGCATGTATGGTGGGTTGTACACACATGCAGGGGTCACACGTGCATGTGGGGGACATCGGTATCATGTGCACATGCATGGGGGAATGGGGGAGTCACACACACATGTGTTGATTGGTAGGGCACATGTGCGGGGTGCACACACATATTGCATTTTGGGGATGCATGCACATGAGCTTTGGGCACTTGGTGCCGAAAAGGTTAGCCATCACTGTATTAAGGTATCATCAGGTGGAGTACACAGAAATAAAATTAAGTATATTATTAGGACAAACAGTGCTCAGTTACCAAAGGAAAGATATAACTGGGGACTGTCTGTGGAACAGATAAAAAATAGCTTATGTGCAAGTGTCCAATCAAGTTAAAACAAAAGAACAAAACCACTCAGCTTCTTTTTTAAATAGTACTTTTATTAAATGTTTTAATTACAATAATAAAAGATAATACAAAACTAAAAAGAATAAAAATGCAAGAAAGCAAAAAAAGGAATAAAACATAAAAAGACAAGAGAAAAAAAAGGAAACCAACTTCACAGTCACCACAAGTATAAACAGTTTCATTCTTAACTGTAAGCAAATACATATTTAGCAAATACATATTTAGAAGGCATCAAGTGCTCCTGGTACCCCAGTATAAACAAAAGGCTAAAATTTAACATGACAAAGAAGGGCAATATCTTCTTTAAAGAGAACAAGCTCACAAAGATTTCTTACTTTAAATGCAAAGGCAATTAGATACAAAGTCAATTTAGATGTTATCAGATTAAAACAGATAAAATGACTGTAGGGAAAAAGTGTGTAAACACCATGTTAACTACAAGTAAATCCAATAATAATATTTTTCCAGGCTAGATATCAAGAAGTCTTGAAAGAATCCTCCTAAAATAACATGTTCCAGTTTAACCCTCATCAAATGAGCCAATTATTTTGTTCTTTCCTTTTACAGAAAAATGAATTGGAATTTTTATCTTATTCTTCTTTATATAGCTTCATCCACTTTTTTTGGTATACCAGTGAAAAATTCTTGTTCACATTTTTTTCCATGTCAGAACATTTTCTATTACAACATCTTCTGATGTACCAGCTTTTCTGGAAACAGAATCTTCACAAAAGTGCATAAACTAAAATTATTGATTTAAAATCTCAGTGTAATTCTTCAAAAATCTCTGAATGCTATTGTTATGTCTCCAATCTTAAAATATTTTTTATTTTCCATAAAAATGCACTTATTTTTAAAAATTAATTTCAAAGTTTCAATATTCAACATCAAATCTCTCAACATTTTCTGAGCCCCTAATCTGTTTGAAACTTTCTTGTTTTTTGCTCTTTACTTTGAATTCTTAAAGTTTATAAAGATAGAGTTTCATTTTCTTATACCAAGGATTGAAGACAGTGATCCGGTGTTTCCAGTCTTGTCACCTTAATTTATGTAAAACAATTAATTGGCAATTTCAAAGGAGATTAACAAAGGAAGTACAAATTTAGGGTCCTTTGAAGATTCTGTCTGCAGCTGGATTAAGAACAGCAAATTCCCTCAGCTCAGCTCCCAGTTCACCCATACTTTAATGATCACTGCCGGGAAATCTCCCTGGGGAGGAGCAAATGCATGGACTGTAATGTGGATAAACTCACATCTTCACTTCCTCCAGACAAGCCTGAAAGAATCAATCTACCAGTCCACCATTTCTTCCCCAGAAAATCCCCACCAGCTGGTTTCCACAATAACATTTGTGAATATCAAATAATTACAATTTTCAAGGACAACATCAGGAATTGCTTTATAGTCCTATAATTGCTTTTATAGTCCTATATCTAACTGATTTGGAAGCAGGATAATTCTGGCATGAAAATCAAAGGAATTGTTAAAATTTAATCTGAGACAAAAAACAAGAAGAAAGAAAACTAGAAGAAAAACATGGCGGAAATTGCCAAGAACAAAAAAGATCCTAAAGCCCTTAAAACAAAGAACTTAACAAATAATTTCAGAAAGCTGTTAGAAAAGACAAGAAACAGTATTATAGTGATATATGTAAAGACATCAAAGGTAGAAACCGAAATAGAAAAACAAGGAAAGTCTCCCAAAAGAATTCTGAACTCAGAGGGAGATTATGACCTTGAATTGATATGTTGAAGGACGCTGTAGAAAGGGAACTTCATGAGGACAGTGGTGTCACCCAGAAAGGAAAAAGACCCAGGGGGAACATTAGGCCAGCCATGAAACAGGCTTGCATAGGAAAAGAAATCTAATAAAAGAAATTGAGAGGCGCCCCTAGACAAAAAGCCAAACAACTAAGAACATACCAAACCAGCCAAAAGACAGGAATTACAAATAGAAGAGCCATCAAAACTAAAAGAGATCCGGGGAAAAAACCGGTAATACAGGAAGCTGCCCCGCAGAGTCTGTTTTCGCACCTCGTTGAGGTTGCATTCTGGCAGAAAGAAAAAACAAACTCTGACAGGATTTGAATGTCAAAACCTTATACACAAAGGGAGAAAAAAAAAGGTATAAGAATTGGGAACTTATCATTCAAGGCTAGCTAGCCCAGGGAACGCAGGGACGTTGTTTCTAGCCTTCCTGAGAATAAAAGATCCAGCTTTCAAGCAGTTGTCTGTATCCTTGCACCAGAGCTCTCCCAAGGGGAAAATTTGAACCCTCAGAGAAAGGTACTTTCAGCCTTTCAACAACGCCAATGGACAAATAGTAATTGATAAAAAGAAAATCAAACGGACTGAAGGAAAAATTGTATTAACACTTGAACTTTGTTCTTGGAAAAGAATTCCAAGATTACCATGGATTCCCTATAAAGGTAACAAATGGATTACACCAAATCAAACCAAAATTCTCAAATGAGATATGAATCACTTGGCATAAATTACTATATCTTCAGCACATTGTAAGAAGATCCTAGTCTCTATTGAAGTGTGTAATGTTGGAAAAGAAAAAAAAGGCATGGATGAGCCTCAGCAAGGTAGATGGATTCAATTCCAGAGCCACTACTGGAAAATCTGAAAGGCCAGATTGAGAACATGTTATCAATTTGATGGACCATAATTAAAATTACATGCATTTTCAACACTGTTTAAAACTTCTTACTTGCAAAATTAAAAAAGTTTAAGTTTCGGATTCTCATGATCTTTGAAACCGATTCCCTGTGTAACACTGAGGGTGTTTGAAACCTTTGCTGGGAATATGACTACCACATCTAAAGGCAATTGAGGAAAACTATAACAAAGTATTCCAACTATGCATTTGAACATATCTTATTTTCAGAACCATTACTCACTTCTCATAGGTAAGATTGCAAAAAAATGTCTTTCCTAACAGAAACTAGACTGTACCTTTCAGTTTGTTTCAATGTCTTTCTTTTGGAAGTTGACACAATGTTGTTTTATTACCTGTTTCCCTTTCTTATTGCAGAAAAGACATTGAAACCTCCCCCCCACCACCACAAAAATATGCCCAAGACAAGAGTTTCCAAAAAAAGTCATTTTATTAGACTGATGCTCCTGTGACATGTGGCACATACAGAGGAAATTAAGACACAAGGTGTGGTGAGGAGCTAGAACAAATTGGTCTTTAGCGGAACAAAATTTCCCTACAAAGTTATTTACAGAAGTGTGGAAAGTATTCAGATCAGTGAGTCAGAACATTAATGCAGAGATAAGGATTATGATTAAATTTTAAAAGTGTTTGTTAAAAAAATTGGGCTCAGCGCTGAACATATCTGGGAGAAACATTAATATACAGTGATTTGAGAACATTTCTGTCATTACAGGTAATATTGCAAGTCTAAAAGCAAAATATTTCAAATATCACTTGAAAGACCACAATAATATCCCTGTCAAGTAGATAAAAAGCCTAACAAAACCAAAGAAGCTGAGCAGAGGTATTTTTGTCAACGAAGTCATTCTTAAGATTCTCATGAAAACTCATTGTGGGTAACCACTAATACATTGTAATTGGTTTCTCTGATCCAGAAACTCTTAAACTGATGGCCTCTGGGTATTGGCTTTGCCTACTGAAGGCGTATTGGCCAGTGTTTTTAAGTCTGTAAGCATTGTTAATTTGTTTCTCAGTGCACAGAACAGAAGAGGTATTATGTATGTGCCACATACACAAGATGTATATTGCATCATCCTAGCAGCAACATTTGACCTTTGGAGAATCGGATTCACAATGATAATCCTTATTTAGATCTTTGCTTCCAGGCATGGATTATATGTGCTGGATGGAGAAAAAGAGAAAGCTAGAGACATCTCTGTTCCCACTGAAATTAATAGGATGTGAAAGGGTAACAGTACAATATAGTTTTGTTTAGTTCAGTGAAACCAGATGTATTCAAGTTTTCCTACTGCTCATTGTGCTTAAATATCAATCCCCCAAAGACATGTAAATTGATTTCATGCAATGAAAGCTTTGGAAAGGTAATGCTCTAAGTGGAGACCATCAATATTTGTCTGTTTCTTTTAAAAGTATTGGTTCCATAGGAAGATTAGCAGAGCTCGATTCATGCCAAAACTTTGCAAGCTTCATCATTCTGCAGTGCCAACATTAAGTCTTCATCGCTGAGCAATGTTACATACAGTTATTGATAATGCTGGTATTGTAATAACCACATAGCAGCAGCCTGGCTACTATGACTGCCACCTTTCAGTTGTTTGGCAACAGCATAGAAGTAGGTACATAAGACATAGCAGATGTTGAAGATAATGAATGTGCAAGGCTTGAGCTGAAATAGAGTTAATATCAACTTACTTTTGGTATTTGCATGGGGGGGGGGAATATTTGCCAAAATTTGCAGCAAAAGTTTACTATGAGCATGCTGTTTGGCTGTGGATGAAGGGTTTTTGCATGTCCCTGGAGAAATTAAAAAGAATGTTTAAAAAAAGAATAGGAGAGAAACAATAATGATAAATTCTCAGAAATTCTCAGTTAATCTAGTATAGCTTGCTTGATTGCTGGATTTAAATATTACAAACTGGCTATAAGCATAGGCAAGAGAGAGGCAGAAATGGAAAAGTATTTTGAGCAATGGTGGGCAAATAAGAGTAAGATTACATACAGCGCCAGCATGCCATTATTAGCACCCTCAAAATCATATGAAGATAAATGCCATGTGACAACCTTGTGATTTAACAAAGAAAAGGAAATAGAACTGTATCAGAAATAATTATTGTGAAAACATTGTCATAAAAATGTGTAATCTTTCATTTATGCAGGACAGAGGAGTGTGAAGGAGGTTTTGCCCTGTTTGAGCTTCCAAATTTAAAGAAGTTAATTTTGAAAATAATTATGGCAAACTAGTTTAATTCAGTGTATTTGCTTCTTGACAAAACCAGAACTAAATCACAATGGAAAAATGTCTTCCTAAATATAGCAATTTTTACCTGGGGGGGAGGGAGTGGGGAGAGGAGAAATGGCAAATCGATGTATAAAAGAGAAATAATTAAAAAAAAAAGTTCACAAACCTGTAATCAGTGCAGAACTGCCACAGGAGTTCACAAGACCTTAAGCAGCTGAATTCATGCAAAAGGCTCTTTCAAGAACACAACTACTGAAAAATGGATCATCTCTCCCTGAGGAATTAGCAACTCTTTAAAATATAACAGAAGGACAGGCTGGGCTGTATTTCACAGATTCCATGAACATCACAGCATGAATAAGAAAAGCTGTAATGTCTTACTGATCACAATAACAAAAGGGTGTTCACATGTCACAAGGAGCCTAATCAAGGCTTTCTCATTTTTCATTCTGCTGTCTCTTTTAAATCTTCATGCTGATATGCAGAAGTGTAACAGCTCTCTATTATTTGTCCTTTTACATACACACAAATAACTATTTTACAGGTTATTTTATAGACCAGAGTTCTGGCCTACTCCTTTTCTTTTTTCTTTTCTTCTTAGCAGTCATATCCAAAAAGTGAAAAACAGAAAGTACATCACCTTGAGAGATAGAAATAACTAAGACAAACACCATTGTAAAAGGGCTTGATGTCTTTTTTTTTCCACTGTGGAAACAAGGAATGTCTGATCCCCATTCTTCTGTTACTCAGCAATAGGTTGAATCAGAATTCAAGACCCATGGAGAAAATATCAGAATAAAACAAAAATAATTTGGTTGAGGCCCAATATTCACCACTTGACGGATCATGGTGTTGAAGATGGTTTGGGAGAGGGACAGGAACCTTGACTATCAAAGCTGGCTGCACGGCCATGCCACTGTGGAAAGAAAAAAGGCAGCTGATTTTTTTAAATACCATCATAAGCAGTTCACCAATTAATTTAGTTCTATTTGTGTTTAGACATCGCTTATACCCCTGCATAAGTGGGTAGTCTCATTAGTTTAAATTTAAGAGAGGACCCAATTACATTCATATATTTCTTTCCATGGATCCAGTGGCTATCTCCATTAATATTGCTTGAACACCTGGAGAAGTGTACACACTGAAAACTAAGTTTGGATTGGATCCAGAGCTTTTAAACATGCTTATAGTGAAACCAAGAAGTAGGTAGAGAAACATTAAAAAAAAGATCAACTGGTTTAAATGTTCTACACTGGGGATGATTGTCTGGATTTAAAATATATTGCTTTCCTGAATGGAGATGATCATTTCTGGGATTTTTTTTTACTTTTACTTTTTTTTTGCACTATGAGAATAAATCAGTAATGTCTACACTTTGCTGAATTTAAAAATTACAATAGAATGTGTAAAATGGGAGAAAGACATGATGTAGACCAATGGGGGTTATGTTTCTTGCCCAGCTCCTCATTATTAAAAAATACAGATTCTGAAAACTATAGATGGAATTAAGAAAATAATGTCTCTGGAGGGGGATTTAGTAAAGAAATAGGGAAACATTCATAGATATCCAATTGAATCAAATGATAGAGATTATTGATACAGGCTCTAAGAAAGATAAGGTTTATACTGGATAACAAATTGAATTTAAGCAATCAAGGAAAAAATTCAATTTGCTAGTGAGCATGCCTAACACAATTTATTTAATTTATTAATTAATTTACTGTTATGTATCATTTCCCTCAAATTTAATGTTTATAATTGAAAAAAACAGTAGAAATTCTTATCCACAGGTTTTCTGTTACCGAGACAAATGTATAGAGAAAGATGATGGAATAAGATGGTGTCTGTACACTCAAAAGGGATATATTAAACTATTCTTTCTATTATTCTGTATTATTCTGCATGCATATATGTAAGTTTTGCTGTCATTTTGTATAAATTGATACTTTTGGATGCTTCTGCTGTTATTATATTATTGTTAACCTTGGGATGGTGACATCGTTTGGTGCAGGGCATTTTTTTTGAGAGCAGCATTGGAATTTCATTGTATATACAGAAAAATGACAATAAATGTTATCCTCTCTCTTTTCCTCCCCTCTCCTCATCTCATACCACCGTGCCTCACCTTGTCTTGCTTTATTTTGTATCATCTTGTCTTGTCTATGTGACCTATCCTACCCTACACTACCCAACCCTACCTTATCCCTATTCTCTACCCAATTTTGTGCCCTTTACAAACATAAATGTCATCACTCATGAGCTAACATAGTCAAAGGGTTGAAACAGCATACATAAAAAAGCTTGAAATTACCAAAGACTTTCATATAATAGAAGGTCATCATATTGAAAAAAAAAAAAAAACCAAACATACTTTTTAAAAGTCTTCCAAACAAAGTGGAAAAAAGAGGACAAACTGAGGGAGTGAACAAAGAGAAAAGACAAAAGCAGAGAAAGAGGAGACTTTAATGATAAGAGAACATTAGAAGGAAGGGCAAAATAAAGCCAATGGAGAGAAATCAATCCATATTAATGTTCTGTATAGAATGGTATACTCCAAACAATGCAATCTGATTGGCTAGAAAGACCAGTATTGGATTGGTTCATTAGGAACCAATCCAAAAGAGCCGCTGAAAGGCGGCAAAGTCAAATAGCTGCCATTGGCTACAAGCCAGCAGGCAAGCCTGTGTAAAAAGGTTGCCGCGGTTTCAGCCAAACCATTCCGTTACTGTTTGCTTAACTTAATAAAGACTTTGTTGTTGGAACCCGGTCTACCTCACGTTTTTCTGGATGGAACACTGGTGACAAGAATGGGATTGTCCTAAACACGAGACCGAGCACGCGGCAGAAAGAATTCCAGACTGAAAGTGATGGCTGGGAATAACGTGCCGCCAGCACCCTTCAATCCCAATGAAGAGGATTGGGAATCATACGTAGACCGTTTCCTGATGTTTTTAGAGAGCAACGAAATGGAAGAGATCTGAGACCAGCGGAAGAGGGCTGTATTCCTAATGCATTGTGGACCTATTGTATTCAAAATGGCCAAAGCATTGGCGAAGCCCAGAGATGTGAAACTAATGACCTGGTCTGAGCTCCACCGAATGCTAAAGGCCCACTACGCACTGGTAGTGTCAAATCTCCTCAAGTGGCATGAGTTCTACAAAAGGGATCAAAAGGAAGGCGAGACCATCGCTGACTTCGTGGCGGCTCTCCGACAACTGGGAGAGCTTGCGAGTTCCTGAACTTGAATGAAGCCATGCGAGATCGAGTTGTCCTAGGTCTGAGAGACTCTAACTTACAAAGTAAATTATTAAATAAATCCAATATAACAGTGGCTGAAGCAATCGCAGAAGCCACAGCAGCAGAAGCTGCAAAAAAGTCAGCAGCTACTATGAAGCAAATGAACTCAAATAATGACGCGATGACCCTATCCAGAAGAAAGAAGCAAGCTCCCACCACAACTCATCACGAAGAATTCGACAGTTAATCAGAAATGGAAGATGAGGACGATGAGGTCCACTGCCTGTACGCCAACGAAAAAAGGAGCAAAAAAAGAAATTGGCGGGAATGCGCTGGCTTCAGGGGAAACCATCCTCGAGCCGATTGCAGATTCCTTGATGCCATCTGCCGAGCTTGTAAGAAGAGGGGACACATCGAAAAAGTCTGTAGGAATCAAAAAATAACAGCCCAAACAGACGCAGTAACTCCCCACTACCAGCTGAATCAAAGCAAGCCGAAAAGAAATAGGAGCGCAACAAACGAACCGGCAACTGAGAAAAGACCCATCAAACTGTCACTATTGGAAGCACCCAGACGGAAAGCAGGAGAAAGGTCAAAATTGAATTAAGCCCCTGCGAGATGGAAGTCGACTCAGGATCCTTCCTGTCAATGGTGTCTTGGAACACAATCAGACGGCTGGTTCCAAACATCAAATTAAAAGAACTCCAGAAACAAAAATTAACTCGAAAAGACTACCAAGGAAACCGAATCCCTGTGGTAAGTGTAGGACATTTCCGAGTCATATACAAGCAGCACGCTGAAGTCCTGCCTCTAACAATAGTTGACCAGGACCACCCCAGCCTCCTGAGCATCGAATGGTTCGTACCATTGGGCATCGGAATGACCAGGGTGAGCCGAGTAGCCGCAACTGACTGGGAAGAGAGCCTGATACACGAGTTCCAGGATGTCTTCAACGGTACCTTAGGCAGGTACCGGGGGACCCCAATTTCCTTTAGTTTAGACCCTCAGGTAGCACCTAGAAGGTTAAAAGCCAGACGAGTCCCCTTTGCTTTAAAGGCCAAAATAGATGAACAGTTAAATAAATTAATCGCGCACGGGGTCATAGAACCAATTGACCATGCTAGATGGGAGACACCAATAGTAACACCTGTTAAACCTGATGGGTCAGTACGCATCTGCGGAGACTACAAGGCTACCCTGAACCATGTGTTGCAGCAAAGCGCACACCCTGTGCCAATCGTGCAACATTTACTGCACTCGCTAGGGGAGGAAAATTTTTTGCCAAGCTTGATTTATCCCAGGCATATCAACAGCTTCCAGTAGACCCAATTAAGGCTGAGGCACAGACAATAGTAACTCACAGAGGGGCATTCAAATGTAACAGACTTCAATTTGGAGTGAGCGTTGCCCCAGGCATTTTCCAAAGCCTTATGGAACGCCTATTAAATGGAATTAAAGGGGTCGTTCCATATTTTGATGACGTCCTAATTTCGGCTAAAAACACGATCCAATTAGAGACAAGACTGAAAGAGGTGCTAACAAAATTTAGAGAATCTGGCCTGAAAGTCAAAAAAGAAAAATGCTGCTTAATGACTGATCGTGTTGAATTTTTGGGTTATTTAATTGACGGAGAGGGTATACACCCTACAGAAAAAAAAAAGTCAAGGCTATTAGAGACGCATCACAGCCAAAAAACAAAACAGAGTTGCAAGCATTTTTGGGTCTAATAAACTTCTGTAACATATTCCTCCCTCACAAAGCAACGATAGCAGAACTGTTACATCACTTATTGGATAAGAAAACTAGTTGGACTTGGGGGCATAGAGAACAAAAAGCATTCCAAGGCATAAAAAATCTGTTAACCTCAGACACCGTTCTTATTCAGTTTAGTAACACACTTACATTGACAGTCACCTGTGACGCTTCACCATTTGGAGTCGGGGCCATCCTGAGCCACCAACTGCCTGACGGGAGAGAGGCACACTTTCTAAAGCAGAACGCAACTATAGTCAACTAGACAGAGAAGCCCTGGCAATTGGCACCGGAGTTAAACGTTTTCACGAGTACCTCTATGGGAGAACATTTTCCATTGTGACTGATCATAAACCACTACTAGGAATTTTGGCGGGAAACAAACACACACCGAACATTTTATCTCCCCGAATGACCCAATGGTCAGAATTCCTAGCTACATACTCCTACACATTAATACACCGACTCGGAAAACAGATCTCCCATGCAGATGCATTAAGTCGAACACCGCTACCAATGACAGAGGACGACCCGGTGCCAACAATTACCACCCTGCAAATAAAAGCCTGCCCCGAACTGCCAATATCTGCAAATGATGTCACCAGAGCCACTGCTAAAGACCCAGTGACTGCCCACATTTTAAATTGGGTCGGTAAAGGCTGGCCGGAAAACCAAAAAACTGAAAACTTTAAACCTTTCCGGACCAGACAGACTGAGCTGTCAACACAAAAGGGCTGTTTATTGTGGGGTGATAGGGTGGTAATTCCCTCCAGCTTACAAACTAAAGTGTTGGGCATGCTTCATGAAGGCCACCCAGGCATCATGAAAATGAAAAGCCTGGCTAGGAGCTATGTCTGGTGGCCTGGTTTAGACAGAGATATTAAATACTGGGTTGCTACATGCAATAAATGCCAGAAAACCAGGCCATCACCACCACAAGCACCTATAAGGGACTGGGAGACCCCACGAGGCTCCTGGTCTCAAATCCATATTGACTTTGCAGGTCCTACTAAGGGGCATACATTTTTGATTGTTGTAGATGCATACTCAAATTGGTTGGAAGTCGCAATAATGTCATCTACAACAACCGATGCTGTTATCAAGCAACTCAACAAACTATTCGCAACCCATGGGTTGCCGGACGTCCTACTCTCTGACAATGGGCCACAACTAATCGCTATACAATTTGAACAGTACCTAGCCTCTTTAGGTATACGCCATGCACTAACCACGCCAGCCCACCCAGCGGCAAATAGTACGGCTGAGAGAATGGTCAGGTTTACCAAGGAGGGTTTGGAAAAAATGGACCCAGGGGATGTCCAGGATAAATTGAATCATTTACTCACCCTCCAACATATCACCCCCAATACTGTAACTAACAAGAGCCTGGCAGAATTGTTAATGGGGAGGAAACTTAGATCACATTTGGATAGGTTACATCCAAACTACACCTTTGAGAACCCCCCCAACTCCTCCAGCCGTTTCCGCATGTTTGAAATCGGCGACCTAGTCTACGCGAAAAATTTTACTGGGGACCCTCTCTGGCTTCCAGCCACAATCACACAAATAACAGGCTCCCGGTCCTACCATCTAACCGTAGACAATGGCAGGGAATGGAAGCAGCACATAGATCAGCTTCGTTCCTGAAATGTCGAGCGAAATACGACTGCGCAACCTCAAACAATAAAAACTGACGAAAACAAAACCAAAGGGGGGGGGGGACACAAGAAAACAATACTGAAGGGAATAAAGAACTGTTAAAAATAAACCCAGAACATCTAACCAATCAAAAAGAGCAAAAAGAACACTTACGGTTAGATGAAACTGGCAGAAATAATCCACATGAAGAGGAACCCGTCCTGGAAGGGGCCAGCAAAGCCAGCTCGACCTGCCCGGGAAAGCCAGGAGGGAGTGGCAAAACCACCGGCCTGAGCAACTCAAGCGGGAGCAACCTTGCTGACTCACCCTACCAGACGGTTCCATGGAGAAGAGCCAGAGAGACACGATCCCATTCGAACCGCTCGAAGTCTCCAGCGAAAATGAACCATGCAAATCGAGTAGAGTCAGAAGAAGCCCCACCTACCTGCGCGACTACATCACCCACGTAGGACTAAACTAAGGGGGGAGGAGTGTTCTGTATAGAATGGTATACTCCAAACAATGCAATCTGATTGGCTAGAAAGACCAGTATTGGATTGGTTCATTAGGAACCAATTCAAAAGAGCCGCTGAAAGGCGGCAAAGTCAAATAGCTGCCATTGGCTACAAGCCGGCAGGCAAGCCTGTATAAAAAGGCTGCCGTGGTTTCAGCCAAACCATTCTGTTACTGTTTGCTTAACTTAATAAAGACTTTGTTGTTGGAACCCTGTCTACCCCATGTTTTTCCGGATGGAACAATTAATAAGACAGAACAAGGTCTCACAGAGACCTTATCAACAAATACTCTGCAAATATATTAGGAAAAAGGTATTAGAAAGGAGGGGAGGGGAAAGAAGATGGACAACTGAATTCTATGCAAGGGTAAGCAAAATGATGGATGAATCTCAGCAAACTAAGATTACTTGGCAGGAAAGAGTGCAGTTAAATGAAAGGAATTTAGCATTAATAAAGATGAGATTTGTGCTAAAAGCAGTTGACAAATTGGTAAGGATTTAGAAAAGAATTAAAATGAAACAGGGAAGGCCTCAATTTGCCTACAAATTATCATTATTTTTATTATTATTATTATTATTATTATTATTATTATTATTATTATTATTATTATTATTGTTGTTGTTGTTGTTATTGTTGTTGTTGTTATTATTATTATTATTATTATTATTATTATTATCATCTATCCATAATAGATTAGACATTCCTATGAGATCATAATTCAGAAATTAAATTCCCATGGCTAAGCTCATAAATGCTGCTTCGTTTCATATTTTAATTTAACCTGGATGATAAATCTTAAGTCTCTGAGCCTCAGTCCCTTCTCAATTCATAATATAGGAATAATAAGTAAGTTTGCTCCTGCACAAAAGCATTATAATATAATTGAAATATCTATGGAAACATTGGCAATAATTGCTATATTAGTGTTAAAACTAATTTTATTTAAGTTTTTACAGTGCAATACAATAGGAGATAATATAATTACAAAAGATTAAAAGGCTTCACATAATTTTAAAAAATAATTTGAAAATTAAATTTTACACACACACACAGAGAGAGAGAGAGAGAGAGAGAGAGAGAGAGAGAGAGAGAGAGAGAGAGAGAGAGAGTGTTTCTGTCATTTCACAATTCTCTAAGCTGGTATCTCTGCATGTATTGGGACCCTACTTCCAGAAACCCTTTATTCATATGGCTTGAAATGCAAGGTATAGCAGATGTTTCTTCTAAAGATTTTAGCATTGCCTGGAGAAATACCTGCTCAACCTTTGCCTCTCCTAGTTAATTAAATCAGTCAGAAAAATTGCCCCCATGATTAAAGGAAATAATTGCTTGATTGAGGGCAAAATGTTTATCTACTTTTGAAGAACACTATTAAAGAAACCTTCAGTTGACCTGGAAGTAACAAATATACCTTTTCTGATTAAGCCATCATGTTCGTCATGCTGGTCAACATCTATATGAAACCACTGGGGAGACATCCAAGGCTTTTGAGTAGAACTTCTGGTAATATACTGATAACAACTATCTTTACTGATTCTTACCATTCAACTTCAAGTAAGTAAATATTTCAAAGATTATCTAAATTTGATAACAGGCTAAAAGTAGACAAGATGAAATTAAAACTAGACAAGTTGAAGATGCTCTTCATAAAGAGGGACTCAAACTTTTATTGTGATATTCCATGCCTTTTCAATGAAATTATGCTCTCCCTAAAAGAACAGAACCAGAATCACAGAATACTTCCTGACCCTCAACTGATTTTAGATTCTCAAATAGCGGCAATAACCAAGATATGTTTGTTTAAATATATCTGCTACACCAGATGTGATTATTCCTGAATTTATTTGATCCAGCAATTGTTATACATGGTTTGGTTAAAACTTAATTCTGGAACTACTCTGGAATAGTGTTGCTGATTCGGAATACAGATTGCTGAGAGTGATACAGATTGGGACAGATTACCAACATAACTGTACTTTTTAAAAGCAAACTGTGATCATCAGATACATCATGACATTTCAGTGCACTTCAACAAGTTTCATGATCTTATTCAGAAGATGTTTGCACTTATTTTGCCATTTTTTATTTTACTATGCTGATGTGGCAATATTTTTTTTAAAAAATAATGACCAAAATCAAATCCAAATTTGATTTTAAATTATCTAATTCTTAGATAATACAATTTAGTACGCTCCATTTTCTAGATATAAGATAATTGTTGAAATTGAAAATCAGATTATTATTATTACCTTTATTGTCAGAGTACATGTGTACAATGAGATCAACTGTGGAAGTACTTAGCATGGTATGGCATAAGTATACTTACAGTCATATTCAGTTATACAGTACATTACTGGCAATCTGTTTTACAGTTATATAAAGCAGTTTCAAGTAAATGTTATGCAAGTTTCTCAACTTTTCAATCATGACACTTGGAAGGGCTTCCTTCTGGACTGTTCTCATCACTGACAGCCTTCCAAAAAGGCAAGCATTTATGATGCGATTTTGGGATATGATTTTTTTCCTTTGGTGTTTTGCATTTGTTATTTTGTGCTAATTATTTCTATTTTTGCCTAATAGTTACAAATTTATATTTTGTTTAATGTTATGTGTGTGTGTGTGTGTTTGTACGTATGGTAGTCAGCTTTGTTCGGGAATTTTCCCATGTCCTTATAGTTGTGCTTTTAAAGTTGTAGCGACGTTTCGGCAGAATCTCATCTGCCATCATCAGGCTTATGTTTTGTCTGTGTGTCAGGCTTTCACAGCCATTTCAGTTTTGAATTTGGTGCTAGCCTACTGCTGCGCCAGAATGTTTTATTTTTTTCATCCTGATTGGTTGGGAGTCTTGGTCTGTGTTTATTGGTCTTGGAGTTTGCTGTGTTCTGCTTGATTGGTGTTTCTAATATCTTCTGTCTGTTTTGTAGCGTTTTTTTGTCTTGATTAGTTGGCAACATAGTGTTTCATGTATTGGGGGCTTTTAGCATGACTTGGCTTTGGGTGAATGGCCGGCTATAGTTTATTAGGAAGCTAGGTTCCATCTGGGTGGCTGGCTGGGGTGTGTTTGAGCTGCATGTATCGGGAGGGGGGGTATCTGTTTGTGCCCCTGTGTTTGTTTGACTTGTGGTGTGGAGTGCAGGCTTTCAGATAATTGACAATCTGGTGGAGTCATCTCTACTATTCATGCTTTCAGATTATGTTTCAATCTCTGTGGCTTCTCTGATAATTCTGGGGTTTTCTATAGTGGCTAGGGTTTTGGTGCCATTGAAGTCAATGTTATGACCTGTGGCTTTCATGTGTTGGACTAGCGAGGAAGTATTTTCCAGCTTTTTTACTGCATTTTTGTGTTCATCAAGGCAGGTACTTATTCTTCTATTGGTCTGTCTGATGTATGTGGCAGGGCATGATGCGCAGGGGACTTCATATATGCCTTGGTTTTCTAGGTAAATTTTATATTTGGGGTTTCTTCGGATGGCTGCTAATTTCTGTCTGTTTTGAAGGCAGCCTTGATGTGATGCCTGTGATGTGATTTTGTCTGTTGTACTTCTTATGGAAGAAAGAAAAAAAACATTCTAACAAAGTACGAGGCTAGCACCAAATTTAAAACTGAAATGGCTGTGAAAGTCTGACTCACAGACGAACACAATACAGAAGCCTGATGATGGCAGATGAGATTCTGTCGAAATGTTGCTCCAACTTTAAAAGCACAACTACAGTGACGTGGGATAATACCCGAAGGAAGCTAAACAGCACACATGTAAGTACCCGCGAAAGCCTAAGAAAACATATATATATATATATATATATATATATATATATATATATATATATATATA
>BLBF01000062.1:684041-710042 GCA_015471245.1 Laticauda colubrina | reverse complement strand
AAATAAATAAATAAATAAATAAATAAATAAATAAATAAATAAATAAATAAATAAATAAATGAATGAATGAATGAATAAATAAATAAATAGATAAATAGACAAATAAATAAATAAATAAATAAATAAATGTCTATTAAGACAGCCTTTGTGGCTTGGCAGCCTGGCTGGGGGAGGAAAAGGAGAACCTGGCAGCATGAATGGTAGGCTGTCATGGAGCTTGATTCACACAAGCAATGATTCACAAGTTTAGTTGCCTGCGCCCATGCATGTGTGCATCAGCCTGCTTCTCACACAAGTTGAGTGCACATGTGTGCATGCCAACCCGCTGTTCACATGACTCGGTTACAAATAAGCCATGACCCAACAACCCAGAGATTGGGGACCCCTGCATATAAGAGATATATTTGTACAATTCTATATTAAAAATGTAGAATATGAATGTACTAGGGTGGATTTGTGGTGATATAAACATGATTGCATATTGTACATCTTATCTTTCATCCAAAAAAGGAGGTGAATTTGGTTTTCCTTCAGCATTTCACCTTTACATGCATCTTGTGAGGATAGCCAAACTGAGAGAGAAGCCCCAATATAAAATCATGTTCATGATTATATTCATGAATGAATGGGAATTTCAAAACATCTGTCCTAGTGGTAGGATTCAATTTTTTTTACTACTGGTTCTTTGGGTGTGGCTTGGTGGGTGTGGCAGGGGAAGGATACTGTAAAATCTCCAGTCAGAGGTGGTTGCCAGTTCTCTGAACTACTCAACATTTCCACTACCAATTCTCCAGAACTGGTCAGAAACTGCTGAATACCACCTCTGATCTGTCCCCAGTCCTAATTCAACATTCTAGTCATTATACCACAAGATACAGATATAAGATACAGATACAAGAAAGAGATATAGTTTTCTCTCCTTCAATGTCTTTCATTTCAAAAATGAGAGAGGTTAACAGAGAAGATGGCCTGAACCTGTGCAGCGTACAAAATTAGTTTCATATTGATCTTCTGTTTATAAAATGAATTTCCCTTATACAAACCATCAACTTATAGACTGAACATTTTTTTAATCTAAGAAGTAATTGTAAGCTGTTTTTGTTTTGAACAGTTTGAGATTGATTCTATGTATGATGATTTCTTTCTTTAGATGTTTTCATTGTTCTTTTAAAAGAAATAAAATTACTTCTGATCAAATACCTAGGTTATCACAACAGAGTAACAGAATAACAGAGTTGGAAGGGACCTTGGAGGTCTTCTAGTCCAACCCCCCTCATTAAGTACTTGATGTTGTTTTTAAAAAGTAAATCAGTGTCATGGTCCCAAAAGTTTAAAATTGCCTTATTAAATTGTAAATGTTTTATAGTGTTGAATTGATGATATCCTATGGCAATGTCAGATTTAGCCAAGCTAAATCCAAGCCACAGAAATCTTTGCTATCCCTTTGCTATCAAATTTTGTTTCATTTTTTCTGAAATTGTTATTATTCTTTTAAATAGATCTTTTGTGTAAAAAATGACCCTAGTGTCTGATACCTTGGAATATTTGGAAGAAGGCAGCATCATAGTAGAAAGGGAATGGGACGATTCTGCTACAGGCATCACTGCCTTATGGACATTCAACCCAGTTACTGGACTTTGCTGTTGGCAGAAATACATAAAGGTTCATTTGTAGATTTCAATAGAGTATTAATGATTAGCACTTAAGGTGTTGTTCAGCTTGTTTGGGTTACATTATACTCATTATAGACTTCCTTATCTGGTACCTTGCAAATATGTTAGAAGTGTAACTTCTAAAATTTCTTTAGCCATGTCAGTGGACATTTTGAGAATTACAGCTACAATGCACCAGAAGGTACCAGCTTAGGGAAGGATGATTATTAAAGACTACCATAATTCTAATGAAATTCATAGTCATGCCACTGCAATCCAGCTGTTATTTTTTCCCAAGCTAACTCCCCTCCACATTTTTCTTGGCTCACATCCTATGCAATTGTAAGAGCAAAACAACCCCATGAAACGTTAATCAAAAGCAAGTATAAGTATCTTTTTTGAATGCTGACTAGTTATAATAATAAGAGAACATATGAAATAGTATACATGAGCAATTTCAATCTGGCTACATCTTGAGGATTTTCTTTCTTTCTGCTACAGTTCGTATGTACCATGAGAAAAAAGAGATAACGGAAATAAACCCTTACTTTTAGTATAATTATAATTTAATTTAGTATAATTTTTAATTTAGTATAATTTATAATTATAATTTAGAATAATTTGATGTACTCCTGTTAATCCAGTATATACCAGAGAGCCAACATGGTGTAAGGGTTAAGGAACTAGATTAGATGTGAGCAGAGCCAGGTTTCCTAACTCTCCTTAGATACCAGAAAACAGCTTCACTTGATCAGGTTTTGTGATAAGCCAACTGAAGTCAATGCAGGGGTCTCCAAACTTGGCAACTTTAAGACTTGTGAACTTCAACTCCCAGAATTCTCCAGCCAGCATGTTTGGCTGGAAAATTCTGGGAGTTGAAGTCCACAAGTCTTAAAGTTGCTAAGTTTGGAGACCTCTGTGTAATGGTGGGAGAACTAGGAGAAAGTAGTGCAATAAGAAGCCAACCCTGTAACCATGCAGGACAAATGCTAAGCAAAACAACAATCTAACATGTACCAGATTAAAATTGTGAAGTAATGTTTTCAACAACATAAAGGCTTGCAGGCTGGATCTCAGTTGTTATATCTGGTTCATATTTTTCACATCCACAAAGGAACAGCATATTGTGTTATGTCTGGTTTGGTAGTTTGGGATTTTTATTCATTTATTTATTCATGAATGTTTCTCAACCCTGCATGTTGCTCAGAATTTTTCTTAGTGGAAGGAGATCAAAGGAGTACAAGCTGTACTTAAATCTAAAGGTAATGTCTTGTGTTAGTAATTAGCACCCATGAAAGCTTACATCTCAATGAGGGCAAGAAAGTCCTGTATTTTTTAATGTGGAATTTTGAGCCCTAATTTGCTATGTGATAGCTGTCAATTCTGTCCTACAACTATCCTTTTTAATAGTCTAGCTAATTAGATAGTCACTTCTATTTCTTATCTTCAAATTAAAAAAGGATAAATATGACCAGTTAATTGTTTAGAATTCAGTCTTAGATTTATTTATTTATTTTAACCATTCCATTCTTTCTAATGATTTTAATGGAGAACAAATTCTGTAGTGAAGAGTTGAGTAATCTTTTAAAAATTACAATTGGTGATAGAAGGTGCTATAGAAGAAAAAAAAAGACTTTGTAAATTTCTTCCCCCAACATTCAGGGAAATTTCTAATGGATCAAAGAACAAAGGAAAACATAAAAATGAAGGAAAATATTGAATCCAGTCCTTAGGTATGATCAAAGCTTTATCTGGTGAATGATTTTTAGATGTTTTATACTTCTAGAATGTGCAGTCTTCTTGCTAGCAGATCAATGGCAGCAATCATATGTGTTTTTACTTGAGAGTAAACTTGGTTATGCTTGGGAAGATTTATATTTGAAAAAACACAGTAAAAGAAAGGATTTTCATCATGTAATAGACTAGAGCCTCAATCAGTTCTTACTTCTGGCACATGATACACACTTTAGGCATGCATAAAATATTTTATGTATGTAATTTAAAATGCATTGTTTTAATAATGTACATAAGGGTCGTGGTGGCTCAGTGGTTAAAATGCTGAGCTTGTCAGTCAGAAAGTTTGGCAGTTTGGCAGTTTGAATCCCCAGCACTGCGTAACAGAGTGAGCTCCTGTTACTTGTCCCAGCTTTTGCCAACCGAGCAGTTCAAAAGCATGTAAAAATGCAAGTAGAAAAATAGGGACCACTTTGGTGGGAAGGTAACAGCATTCTATGCGCCTTTGCTGTTTAGTCATGCTGGAAACATGAGCACAGAAATGTCTTCAGACAGTGCTGGCTCTTCGACTTTGTAACAGAGATGAGTCTTGCCCCTAGAGCTAGAAATGATTAGCACATATGTGCGAGGGGAACCTTTACTTTTACCTAATATTGTACATGGCTTTTAATATTGCTGCACAGGAACTTGTCAGGTATTATCATGTTACAATTTATGGATATTTCAAGAGAGTCAGCACTCAATTTTAGGTTACAATTATTCCTGAGCCTCTTTAAATAATGTGGGGGCAATCATTTTATCAGATGAGCACTCAATATAAAATATTAAAGGTGCAATTATGCATTTTTTTTCCAAACAGAAATTTGAATTTTATCAACTGAAGCCCATAGTATCACTGATGGGGTGGGAGGAAGATGAGGACAAAGAACTGACCTTTCTAGTACTTCTAGAAAGATCAGTTCTCAACCTCCTTTCCAGAGAAAACGTTGCCACTGGAAGCCTTTTAGTTGGAGACCAAAAGATGGAAGCATCCTTTTTCAAGTATCAAACCAGAGTGGAGTATCACAAGCTTTAGAGCAAGCACAGGAGAAATTGAGCAGCATACAATGTGCTTGATCTTTAGTATGTGGAAACAAATATAAAATCTGATCCCTTCCAAGAGAAGTTAGGATAGATTGCTTTTGGAGATTCTCAGTCATCCAGGTCATGGTTGTCCCAAAGGTGCTTTTTCAAGAGGCAACTGGACTTTCTTGTCTTTCCATGAAGATGTTTCAGTTCTCATGGATGAGAATTAGTAGCCAGCATGGGTTTGTTTAAAACTAGATCATGCCAAGCCAATCTTATTTCATTATCGGCAAAATTATTAAATTAGTAGACCAGTGAAATGCTGTAGACATAGTATACTTAGACTTTAGGAAGGCACTCAGCAAAGTAGAACACAACCTACTTCTTGTTCATCTAGAAAAATGTGAGATACACAGCATCACAATCAGATGGATTTGTAACTGGCTGACAAACCCTACTCAATGAGTAGTCCTAATGGTACTACTTCTACTTGGAGGGAAGTAAGCAGTGGGGCACCCCAAGGTTCTGTTTTAGGCCCAGTACTCTTCAATATCTTCATAAATGACTTAGATGAAGGAATAGAAGTGGACTTCATCAAATTTTCAGATGACACTAAACTAGCAGGAATAGCCAACATTCCAGAAGACAAGCTCAGGATCCAAAAGCTCTTGAAAGACTTGAACAATTGGCCCTATCCAACAATGTGAATTTCAATGTGGAGAAAGCAGGGTTTTACACCTAAGCAGGAAAAACCAGAGGTTGGGTGAAACCTGACTTAAAAACAGTGATTGTGAGAGGGACCTTGGAGTCTTAGTGGATGATCACTTAAACATGAGCCAGCAGCTAATACAATCCTTGGTTGTATAAACAAAGGCATAAAATCAAAATCACATGAAGTACTATTATGCTTTATAAATCCTTAGTAAGGCCACACTTGGAATACTGCATTCAGTTTTGATCACTACATTACAAAAAGGATGTTGAGATTTTGGAAAAAGTGTAAAGAAGAGCAACTAAGATGGTTAAAGACCTGGAGACAAAGACATATGAAGAATGGTTGCAGGAATTCAGTATAACCAGTCTAGAGAAAAGAAGGGTTAGGGGTGATATGATATTACAGTATTTGAGGAGCTTCCACAAAGAAGAGGTGGTCAAATTTTTTCCAAAGCACCAGAAAGCAAGACAAGAAGGAATGGATGGAAACTGATCAAGGAGAGAAGCAACCTTGAATTAAGGAGAAACTACACAACAGCTTGCCCTCAGAAGTTGTGGGTGCTTCATCACTGGAGGTTTTTAAGAAAAGACTGGACAAACCACCCAATCTGAAATGGAATAGGGTCTCTTGCTTGAGCAAGGGGTTGAATGAGAAGTCCATTCAAGGTCCCTTCCAGCTCTATTCTGATTGATAATTTTATATATACTACAAAAATGTACACATGCACATACAGATACATATAATTAAAACTTTTAAATATGAAGGTAAAAGCTAACACAAACTAATAAAGTAAGGAAGAAAAAAGAAAAAGAAATCAAAGGAACCCGTCTTTCTAATCGATTCAACTCCTTCTCTGCCCTCTAAATTTAATTCTTCAGTTTTCCTTAATCTTTAGTTTGGGGTTCTTTGGATGTGTTGGATTACAAATATTATACTTTTAGGACACTATGTAGTAGAAGATGAACAGAAGGAGAAAGGGAAATTTTTAATAACAAATGGCTATAGTATATTGTTTTGGAAATTGTAATGAACAGCAGCTGCAATTTTGGAAATGTTGTTTCTAGTCTACAGAGCTGGACTTCAATAAAAGAAAACAAAAGCCCATGGAAGCCAAGATTTTTTTAAATTTGAATCTGGGAAATATTTTTGGTTCCCTGGGGCAGTAAGGTAATTCAACTTTTTATGTATTCGATTTAATGAGCAAACTAGATCTTGTTTAAATGAGTTTCTGCTTCAGTGGAGATCCCAACCCCTCCTTCAGAAAATATTCACATCAATTTTTTTGCCTTGCTTAATCTACTTCTAAAAGAAAAGAACAACATTTTTGGGGGGGTCTAACTATAATGGTGGGATACATCACATACATGCATTTGAAGTGCTTATTTTAAAAGTACAATAGTTTCTTATCCCTGTTGGATCTTCAACAGCCTCAGATTCACAGATGACAGGAAGAAATGGGGAACTAGACAAGGGGGAAGGAGGGATGGGAAAGGCCTCCAAGTTTGTTTCCTGAATTTTAAGATGATTTATGTCAACTGAGATTGCTTCCAAACACAAAGCTTCTTTTGTAAGCAGCCAAAGGATACTCTCCATTTACTACATTATCATGTATATCAGTTTGCCTTGTAACTTAAGGCTATTTATTTTTTTATATTTAGTATTATGCTATTATATTGGAATAAACATTATGTGCACTTGCTGTTTATTAAATGTTTAATTCTGTATTGCTGATATGATATATATTTAGCATGATATTATATTGAGGCATACTTTTTCTAAATTCTTTGTTATAAGGAACTGCTTTGAACCACTGCTTTGTTATTGGAAAAGGAACATATAGCAGATACTGTATGTTCGAAGCTTTTTAAGGTAAAAAGTTTTTTAAGGTAATAAAATGACTTGATAATTTCATAAAGTTGCTGATTGTCTGAAAGGGACAAGTTTTTTAAAAAAAGTCCTTCCTGCTTGAATAGGTTGCCTGAACCAATTCTTACTGAATTGGCTAGCAATTTCTTCCCTAAAGTTCTTGAGCCTTCTCAAATTAAATTTTGGATTATCTAATATTCAGTCAAGAACATAGAGCTAATTCTGTCCAGAAGTTCTTTTCCTCAAAATATGTTTTGTTGAGTATAAAAAGGAATGACCCCTCAGTTTAATGGACCTTGATTTAACAGACATTCTAAAACATTTTAGTTTTTAAAATTTAGATTTTACACCCATTTAATGGATTAATATTATAAACTGATGGACAGGATGACAGAAATTGATGTGAATGAAATTTGGATTAAATAGTCATTCTGTCTGCATGGACTGTCACATCAAGATTTTACTGCACTGAAGAAGAATTAAAGCTTTGCCATTAAATATTGAACTGTATAACTTTAACGAATCTGCAAAATATATTTTCTACTTTAGTGCCTTTTTTATTATCAAATGACTCATTTGCAATGAACTTCCACTTCTTTTTAGTTTATCCCATGTGTTTTAGCATGTCATATCCATCTATGAAAAAGCAATCGTTAAATATTAATTGCAGCTGGATTACTCATCTTGCCCCTGTTTCTGTTTGCAATAGTTTATTTAGAAAAAAAATCATCTACAGTCAAATGTTTGCTTACCATATGATAAGATATTCCTGTCTTGTGTCTTGAGCTCATTAATAAAGGAAAGGCTTTAGAAGTTGCAGATTGTTTCTTTGCTTCTAGAATATCTATTGGACATGTATTGAAGAAAATTATAAATATTTACGTACCTCCTTAAAAGATTTCTTCACTTCTACAAGGGGATGCCAATGTGCAATTGGTTTACGTGGATAAGCCAACATTTCATTCCAATGGTCTCGGCCTAGTCCCTCAGCACTGTTTGCCACACGACAAACTCCAATAATCTCATTGTGGCCAACCCTGAAAGTAATAATCACATGTAGGATATGTTTTAAATACCTTTATTCTCTTTTGGCAATTGGTTCATTAACCTTGTTCCTTCTACTTCTTGGTCGTCCATAAATCAATAACCTTATGGAATTTCTTTTATTCACTAGGATTAGTCTTTCTGGTTCTTCCACATATTGTATAATAGAGCATTTATTGGTTTATTTCTCTTTCTTGGCTCAATATATTTTGTGAATAGGTAGTGTAACTTTTTCCACTGTTGATCTTCTATCTTAACATTTCTTTATATATTCCCCAAGTACAACTAGCAGTAAATGTATATTTTAAACCTCTGCATAACAGGTATTCATCAGGTATTAATATCCCAAATATATCCATTCTAAAAGAATTCATACCGGTTGATTTTCTTCATTTCCATGAATTTCTCTCTTCAATTAGCAGCTAAATGAGATGGAGAAACTCAAGAAAAATGATATCTTAATCACAGATTAATCTGATTGAGATACTACACTAAACAAGAACACTGAGTATTAAACAAATTAGAGACACTTTATCCATGATTGCTCAGCATGAATTCTAGACCAGATCTTTGACCTCTTACTCTCTAAAAGCTAGAGAAGTATAAACCAATCTTTATTCTCAGTCTTTGTTATCAGGAAAAGAAGGAAAGAATGGACCTCAGTTCAAATATAATATGGAGAAGCCAAAAAAGATTTGTTTGCTATAAAAACTGGACTATAAAAATATGGACAATAAATAAATAGCAGCAAGAATATGTTCAATATTGTAGTGGTTGTCTAGATTTCTACAGTTCAAATCTAGCTGATTTATCGGAAAGCAATGGAATCATGTTAGACATTATACATATTCCAGATATTATACATATTCCAGCTATTATATATTCAGTTGTAAAACAGAGATTTCAAATCTCTCATAAAGAATCAGTTTCTGAATCCTCTTCCTAGCCATTAACACATGCTGTTGAAGACTTAAATTTCTGAAACATGCTGTTTCAGTAAACTTAAATTCAGAATCCAAACGGAAATGGGTGTCCAATTTTTTCTTAGTCTTAGAAATTCGGTGGAGGGAATTAACTCTGACAAATAAAAATATGTAACAGAAAGAATTCCAACATGCCACCCCCAAAGTGAAAACCTTATGTAAAACAGGGACAATGGACTTTGTTCTACTTAAAATGAATATGTGGATTGTTTTTATAAGTAGATCCTAGGTGGAACTTATCCTTTCTCTGAGATTTGCCTACATGTCAATTTTGAAAGGCCTTCTATGTAACTACGAATTATGGCAGAATGACAATTTTGTTCTGGTGATCAATGTAATTTATCTCTATGGAGAAAACTAAACATGTTCTTATCAGAAACAATGGAAATCTAGAACTATGTTAACCTGCTCAATAACAGAGGAACAAGAAAATACAGTATACAATTTTTTTGAGTACAAAGTACGTGTAATCAAATGAATCATACTATGAAGTGTGAATGGAGGAAAATGACTCAGATGGGATTTAGAGATTGCAAAGACTCTCACTTACCGGTCATAATCCATAACTGATATAAGCAGACTGACTTGATCCATGTTCTCAGGAGGGATATCAAAAATTATTGCCTCGTTATAGGTAGGATTAAGTGTATTTCTTTTTATAGTGGTTTTCTTCTTTTTCAGTCTCCTTCCATCACAGAGCAAAGATACTTTGACGTATGGATCTGGTGAATAGGGTAAAAGCAAAGAGATGAGAGAACACTTTCTAGCTGCCCAATAATTAAATGAGTTCTCTGCAACATACCTAAAATTGGATAATAAAAACATGGACAGAAGAATGCAGAATTATGGTGGCAAACTTGCACTTTCAGCCTGCTCTTCCAAGTCAAGCTCAACTCTGTGTAATTTCATCAGCACATTCATTTCTCCTTTTTTGGTAACACTCTGGAAATGATATCAGTGAAGATTAGCTAGGTGCATCCAGGGGCCTACAAAAAGAATTCCTTACTAGTATATAATTCACATATATGTAAGTATCTCAGCAGAAAGGTGAAAAATGGTCAGGAATTAAAGCTTGACAATATGGACCCCTTTTCATAAATTAGGATTCTTTTTTGATTGTTCAAATATGCTACAGTTAATTAAAATGAAAAAAGAAATTGGTTGAAGGGTTTGTAGAAAATGTTAAAGAAAATTAAAAAAATAAGGGAAAATCCTGAAAATGTTCCTCTGAAAAATGGGTAAGCTTAGTGATCATGGCATGCTAGCTGATTGTTGAAAGGAATGAAAATTGTTCTAAAGAAAAAGCAGAGCTGAATATTAGCTAGAGCTTGGATAACAGCATCAAATACTTCAAGAATGTGGTTCAGATTCTGCTTGTAATTTTCCCTTGGAAATGTTTTCTTAGTTAGATTTTTAAAATTCATCAAGAGTATACTGTAGCTCAGCCACAACTATTAGCTTCAATCTATGTGACAGGGAAAGCTTGGTTTGACAGCTTCAAAGCCCTCCTCTTTTAAAAAAAAAAATCCAGTGGAAGCTGTTTTCCTGTTTGAGAAAATAGGAAAAATTAATCAAGACATTATTTTTTTCTAGTAGAATTTAAATGGGCTGACCACCAGTCTAGATACCATATGTTTTTAAGTATAACCCCTCCCCCTTTTTTATTTAGAAGGAATGACTTGGTGACCATGAATCCAAGTCCAAAAGAGCCTTCTTTTCCATGTACTTATTTATGTTTTACTCATCTTCACACTATATACTTCTATATAAGGATATCAACATCTTTGATTAATAGGCATCCCTTAGTTTCTTTGCTCTGTGCATCTTTTCAACATCCCTTTTGTTATACAGCTATATATCAATGAGCCCGTTTTCATGAAAAGTAATTTAAATGTTTTATTTTTCAGCAGGGGAAAGAAGAGAAGAGAAAATAGGGCAACAATAGCTTACTAAACTGACTCTGGTAAATTCTTTCCGAATTTAGCTTTATCCCTGTTAATTTTCCCTCAGCCCCTCAAGACCTGGTTTTGTCATCGGGGTCTCAAGGAACCAAAGATATTCTAAGAGGGCTCAATCATTCTGTTTAATTTATTATCTCCTGTACTTGGTGGTTATATTTTTAATATTGATTGTTTTTAATAATTGTTTTCATGTGTTTACTGTTTTATTTAATCAATGTACGCCAACCAGAGTCACTTTGTGTGTGAGACAAGTGACCATATAAGTAATAGTCATTGCAACATGAATGCAAGATAAATTTGCTGTGGATTTGGCACTCTCAATAATTATAATAACTTCCTGGACTGGTGACCTTGCTCACAATCATTCATGCCTTCCTGTTTGGATTACCGCAACATGTTTCTCACAATTCTGCACTTGAAGACATCTGAAAGCTATCACTAGTCCAGAATGTGATAACATGGGCAATGGTGGGTGCTCCTAAGTTTACCCATGTTACACTCTGTAATGTGCAACTGCATTGTCTTATGATTTCTTCCAAGTGCAATTCAAGGTGATGGTTATTAGGTTTGAAGCCCTATAGGGCACAGAGATAGGTTATGAGAGAAAACCTCTACCCATTTTACCCAATTAGATAGGCTGGGCATTCTCCAAATCCCTTTCCTAAACATTGCCATTGTACGGGCTCTATAAAGCATGTATTTTTTGTGGCAGTCCCTGCCCTATGGAAATTCAGCAGACTCTCCTTTCCTAGACTTTCAAAAAGTACTTCAAATTTGGCTGTTTTTGGAAGCTACCAATCTTTGGTATAAAGTGAATTTCTATATAAATGCTTTCGATCAGCAAATGAATTAATAAATAAATAAGGTACATATGCCTCTGCAGAACTAGTAAACAGTTTTCTCACTTTGAGAAATCAATTCTCAGTGATTCTAATGTATCAAATGCCAGCTGAGAAGAAATATCTGTCTGCTCAAACAGCTTCATGGTTATTGCAGTCATAGATTATATATTTGTCAGGAAAATGAAAACACTGACATCTGGAAGCTGAGGCTATTAAAAATAGTTATGACACTGAATCAGGTATTTACACATGGAAATTTCTCAAAGGGAATTAAATTGTATCATTTTCTCTTTAATTCATGGGGTATATTTACAGACCAGAGCTTCTACTGTAGTATGTATTTTTTAAAAAAAAATGTTTCAGCAAAGAACAAGAAAAAAATTAAAAACAAGGACATAATTATACACTCCATGGACTCTATAAAACTGTAGGGTCTACAGGATAATATAGGTTGTTCACAGTTTGAAACCATTATCCAGTCATTGCTCCTTTGCTATCAAGCTTTCAGTTATAACAAAAGTATATTATGTAAGTCAGAGACTTCTGACCTACTGTATCCAAAATTCTTTTTTGAGAAGTGGTAAAATTATAACAGGAATGCTAGGCCTGCCTTAAAACAAGAGAGAGAACACCACCATAGCCCATCATGCCCTTCCATCTTTTCTGGTTACTGGGAGCCTGGCTAAACTTTGTTCTTTGCAGTTTTTTGGCACCACTTCTCTCAACCTCTCCCCCATATAATTGAGAAGAGAAATATGCTTGAAAATTTATGGAACAGCCTACTGATTGCTGAACCTAATCTAAAACTATAATCAGGGATGCAATTCAACCACTCATGAGAGGTGCTGGGTAAAAAAATCATCCCTGGTTGCTATTACTATTATACCAAGCACACCCACAGCCACGCTGACTATAATAACATGTGGAAATGCCCAGAATGAAGAGCCACAGACTGGACAATAGGCAAGTTTAAAAAAAGTTTCAGTTCACAGAAGGAGAGGATGCATGGGAAATGCTTTAGAAGGGACCTTCCCCAGTTTTCAGAAAAGTAAAATGAGGGGAGGGACAAATTCTTTCTTTTCCTGCAAGATAATGTTATTGTAAGCATTGTGTTTCTTGTCTGGACTACCTTGAAAGGCTTACAGAAACTGAAACCAATTCAATATCTTTTTCATGTTGGCCATGCATCTTAATGGGAAAGCACAGAAGTGTTTTGCGCACATATAACAAACTTTAGGCAAATCTGAGTCCTAAGGATATCAGTTTGATTAATAAGTGTGTGTGTGTGTGTGTATGTGCGTGTGCATGTGCGTGTATGCGTGTATGATAAAATTTAAATCATGTCTTTTTTTCTAAGGAAAAAAGTTAACCAGACTAGAAATGTCTGTCTGTCTGTCTATATTCTACTTTAATATGAAACGAAAAAGAAAAGGAAAAAATGAATTAAGTCCTTCTAAGTTGCATAGATCTTGTGACAGTTTCAGGCTTTCATGGAAAATACTTGATCTCCTGTCAAACTGCACTAAGTAGCCTGTTTATGCATGCCACTATTTTCTACATGTTTCTAGAAAATATTTATATTAACCCAGAAATAACTTCATCAGAATCAAACAAATCAATCCATTTGATAATGTATAGGCAATTCCCTTGACTCTTAAGAGAGTAATAGTGTCACAGAAACATTGCAGAAATCAAATACTGCTACCTTATTCAAAGAAAGGAAATACCTACCTGAGTATCCAGTTATATCCATCGCTTTGAGATTCCTACATTTAATGACTGTTAGAGTGAGGCGACCTGCAGTTGGCAGGTAACAAAGGGAAAACATTATCTCTCCCAGGTCCACACTTTCCTTTAATAAAAGAGAGAACATAAAGCATCAGAAAAAAAAATATTCTCACTTGTGTTTTTCCCTCTTGCCTACATTTTCTACAGCTCCATGGTTTTCTTTACCTCCTACCTTGTTGAGGCAATACCAAGACTTTGTTATTTAATAACCTTTGAAAATGTTTCATATGCTGATAAACAAAGATACTGAGATAACTATTTATCTATCAGAAAATACATATGTAAAATGTGCAGCAGATCTCTGAGCAATATTCAGATCACCTTTCAGAAGTCCTTCAACAATAGACAGCTTCTTAATCCATACTCATTGGAGTTTAGATTTTTGGAGTCATATCCTAACTGAACCATTGATTCATCAGGTGAATCAGGAAAGCTGGCCTTTGAGACCTTTGATCCCCTATTTGAGATAAATTATGTTCTACTTCATAGGATTATAAGAGTGTCAGAGAAAAGAAAATCAGCTTGTATATCATCTATAAATATTCAATATATGAAACTTGCAGCTTTCAGAGCTTCCTAAGCCTACGGTATTACCTAGAAATGTAGCCAGAAGCCAATGAAAGCTTCTGGAAGAAGGAAAGAGCATGATCTTAAATAAATGGGAAAATAGGAAAAGGCTGCTAACTGGGAAATTAGAGAGGACAAAATTTGATTCTCATGCCATGCACTGAGAAGGATGCAGACACAGAAGGTCATGTATAGCCCGATAAGATACAGACCACAATGTTCAGAAGATTTACCAAATGAATAACAATATAAGGAGCTGCAGAGTTAAGAATCAGAAGTTTCTGTGGTATGTGTTGATTTCCATTAACAGAACATTAAAATTTGGACAAAGCAACAAGGAACTGAACATTTAGTTGTAGGTTAGCAGTACTATGTACTGTATTTTTGTGAAGGAGTGTGTTCCACTGCATTTAATGAGACTTATTCTGAGTCTCAGGTACATGAAGCTTAGCCTCAGAACATTACGCTGAAAGACAGGCACATGGGAGCATGTTTCACTCAATTTGATGGAATTTATTTTTGAGCAAACAAACAGCAGTTGGTTGTACAGCAGTTTTTACTCTTGTTAAACATGAAAGCAGCACAATTCTCATATGAGTTTAGATAACAAATGAAAAGAGTTTAAGGAGCTCTAGGTAGATAGAGAGCAATGGAAATCTTCCTATATATCAAATAATTCAAGTTATAGGTCAACGAGGTAATTCAAGAAACATATGAACTATAGAAGACATAGACCTGAGCTAATAAGTATCCTATTTTGCCTGCTTATCTTTGCTTCTTTTAGAAGAAACTCAATGCAGTGCATGATTAGAGGGTTTATCATGTGTATTTTACAATCAGTAATGGACAATCTTCCTTGCCTTCTTCTTGCTCACCTATTAACCTGTCAAGCCTCTACTCGCCTCTACTCCACAGAACAAAGACCTTTACAGGTGTTTGGTCTTCCTCAAATGTCTTATTTTATGTCTTCATTTTCTAGCAGTGGAACAGTAGAAAATGTCTGCTGAAATGAGGTTTAAACTAAGTAGGGTTAATTAATGTGGTTCAGTGTTAACACTTAGTAGCCAACATGACTTTTGGGGGGAAACCTGTTAGAAAATACTGACAAGTTTAAAATTGCTAAATTGTGTTGTGACCTGACTGAAGAAGCTTTTCAGGGACTGACAAGCATTCCAGGGTCATTTGAATTGTTTTTTCTATAATTTCTTGTGAAACTCCCCTTTGTGACATCTTAATGTTAAGAGGTTGTTTTTCTTTTGATCAAATAAAATCATTTAAGGTAACTATACTATAACATAGAAACAATCAAAAGACCTATTATATATATATTTCTGTTTTGCCAAGGATCAGCCAAAACAAGGTGCCAGACAACTAATCCTTTGAGGACCCAGAGACAATAAATACAGCAGTGAGTAAAGAGATTTCAAGCAATGCAGATACTCCAAGGATGTGGGTACAAATTAGTCCTGAGCACCCAAGCCTGTGTTGAGAAGCTCCCAATCTCACAATGCTTCTAGATCAAACCCACTGCTCAGTATCTGGCCAAAACCTGACATATGGCAAAACAATTTGTTTCTTCAAACTTTTCATTATTTCATCAAACCGTTTTCTGAAGACAAGGGATTACACTAGAACTATCTATTGTATTTATATTAATCCTTAAAATTTAAATCTAACTCTTGAGGGGAAAAAATATTCAAGGTCTTTTGCGTAACCCTAGGTGGCATCCTAGAACCTTGCTGAGATATATAGCATCTCTTCAGATAACTTTAAAAAAGTGACAGAACGAGGCCTGTTGATTGCTACCTGATTAAGTGTTAACTTGATAAATAAATTTATTTTACTACAAATATTTCACATAGATTGCTTCATAAATAAAATTTATCAAGGATCACAGAGAAATTTTATAAAGATACTTTACTTTTTTCATGTTAATGACAGCACCAATTCTTATCTAGCAAGGATTTCAGTTGTCCAGCATGATAACATTTGTATTTATATAAAATTTATGTTTACTGCATTAAATCCTTTATTTACAGGATATTCCATTTGGATTGCAATATGTTCCAATGAGATCGAATTAAGAAGCAGCATCTTTTTCTTCAGCTTTAAAACATCAAAGGTAGGATGCAATAGGAAAAAAAGCCCTGTGCTTGGGATGTGTCATGATATTTCAGTCCTACCAGAGCATGAACTTGAATCTTGCTCTTTGAACTCAGAATAAATATTGATTATATCATAGAAAATTATTAATTCAACTGAAAATATATGATCCTCACAGGCACAGCACACAGAGGTGAGGTGATTACTCATGGCAGATTCTTAAGATGATCTTTTAGTAAAGGGCTTAGCTGAAGTATCATATATCCAGTTCCCTCCAATTCCTGATATACAGTTGGAGAATTAATAAAATAGGATATTTTCACACATGAGATTAAAAGCAGTTTTTAATCAGTCAATTCATAATGCATTTCTAAAATCTTGCATTTCCTAGAAAGTTCCTTAGGCTTTCATTTGCTGCATTATCAGCTATCAAATATTGTTACTTCAAAAGTAGTTTTACACAAGCTTTACATATACATATTTCTGCATGTAGAAATCACTTCATGTGCTTGAGTTGGAGCCAAATAGTTATACAGAATTATTAGCAGAAAGTTGTACTTCACCTAGAGGGTGTGTTCTTTCCAGAGTAACTAGATTATGCAGACATACTAGTCAGAACATATTCAGATGGCTTTCATTTACAGCATCACATATAATGACCCTGGTTGCCCAGTATGTGGCTGGATTGAGAGAACCATTATATATTTCTAGTATATTCTAATGAGAAATGTTTGAGCTTAACTGAGATTAACATGTTAAAAATTGTACTTTAGAAGAACTGAATACCTTCCTATTATTCAGTGATGACAGCTGCCAAAGCAGTTCAAGTCTAATCTGAGCTACAATCAGTGAATATTACATACTTAAGCCCATGTCACACTGAACCAATGGATGCAAGGAGGATGTAAAACAGACAAAAAAGCTTGCCATCCATTGGAAAACGCGATGTACTCACTGCCTCCGTTTGGCTTCCTCTCTATCCGTCCAGCATCCGTTTCTGGACGTTTCATCCGCTCCAAAAGTTTTGGGCTGCCCAAAACTTTTGCGCGGAAAATGTATCCAGTTCGTCCGTTCTGCATCCACTAGGCATCCGCTACGCATCCGTTACGCATCCGTTATGCATCCGCTATATCCGCTAGGCATCCACTAAGCATCTGCGCAACTCGCATCCGCCCGGATGCAGGGAGGAAGCAGAACGGACACAGAACGGATGCAGCATGGAAACAAAGCATTTAAAATGGAAAAAACGTTCGCAGAGGGGACCTATCTCTGATATTAAGGATGTCTAGAGGATGCCTAGAGGATGCCTAGCGGAAAACCTATACTGCCTATAAAAAGGGGGAGCAACTCGCCTGCATCGCACTTTCAGAACAGCAGCCAAGCTGTGCAGACCTCTGCAGCCTTCATCTGACTCTTCCTCTTCCACAGCATCCAGTCATGTCCACCATGGATTGTGACAAAGTCCTTTCGGCAGCCACCATCCTTCTGCAACAGTGCGAAACCATCTACAGGCTCTGTGAACTCTACTATGGGAAGAAAAGGAGGCACCCAAAAAAAGTCTGGGTCCAAAGATGGTTCACCAGAAAAGCAGAGGACAGACTGTACAACAAGCTGATGGTGGAGGTCAGGAGCGAAGACACTCGGGCGTTCCAGAACTTCATGAGGATGCCTCCAGCCATGTTTGATGAACTTGTGCAGCGGCTGACACCCAGGTTGACCAAGGCAAACACCAACTTCCGGCCCAGCCTGGAACCTGGGCTCAAGGTGGCACTCACTCTGCGCCACCTGGCCTCAGGGACCACCTACAGGAGCGTGCAGTATGGCTGGAGGGTGCCACCCAACACCATCAGCATTGTGGTCAGAGAAGTGGTGCAGGCCATCATCGAAGAATACAAGGAGGAGCTCCTCTAGTACCCCTCCACTGAAGAAGGATGAAAGAAAGTTGCAGAACAATGGTATCAGAAGTGGAACTTCCCACACATTGTTGGAGCCATAGATGGCAAGCACGTGGCCTGCAAAGCTCCAGCCAAGTCGGGGTCCACTTATTACAACTACAAGGGCTTCTTCAGCATCATCCTCTTCGCCATGGTCGATGCTGACTACAAGTTCATGTACATCGATGCTTCAGGCAACGGCTCATCTTCAGATGCCCAGGTATACAACGCCAGTGACCTCAAGGAGGGGCTGGAAGGCAACCTCATGGTGGGCTTCCCAGATCCAGACCCACTGCCCAACGACACACAAGATGTGCCCTACTTCATCGTGGGGGATGATACCTTCTCCCTCACAACCTACCTAATGAAGCCCTACACTTCCAGACTCCTACCCCGTGAAGAGAGGATCTTCAACTACAGGCTGTTCAGGGCAAGACGGGTGGTGGAGAATGCCTTTGGCATCCTGGACAACAGGTTCCAGGTACTTCTCACCAACATGCAGCATAGCCCAGAGACCATGAGGAGGATCGTGGAAGCTTGCTGCATCCTGCACAATCTCATGCGCACCCGCTACCCAATCTTGCAGAACAGGCTCGTGGACCTCCAACAAGGCAATGGGGACATGGAGCCTGGGGAATGGAGGCAAGGGACAAAACCTGATAGACACTGAGGATGTGCAAGGCCCCAACAGAGCCTCACGTGAGGCGAAGAAGCAGCGCAACCTCCTGAAACACTGGTGCAACTCCCCAGCTGGAGCAGTGGAGTGGCAAGACAGGATGGTAGATGCTTAATGGATGCTTCCTTCAGCCTGTCTCATCACACGGATGAGATTGGGCCATGTATGTTTGGTTGGCCTACAATGAACAGGGCATTTAATAAAGAGTTGTGTTTATGTTGACATGTGTGGATGATTATTACATTATTATTGATAATAAAGGGCCATAGGTGTGGCACCTGGGAGGGTGGACCATACAGTCCCACTATGCTTACACTGGAGGTTTATCTATCCCACTGCTATCCTAACCCATCCCACAGCTTTTACCCATCCCACAGGTATCCTAACCCATCCCAAAGCTATCCTTCCCCATCCCAAAAGCATGCAAAGGCTTAAACCATTTCTAAAAGTTTTCACCAAGACTTTATTAAAAAAAAGAAATGAAGCAAGTGTGTGAATCATAAATAGACTTTATTAACAACAAGCTATACAACAAAAAAGAGTCTCTGGCACTCCTCTTGGTCGCTCAGTCTCAAGGGTGAAGGGTCCAGGTGCTGTGGAGGTGGCTGGTGCTGGAGTGCTCCTCCAGAAGCAGAAGCAGCAGAAGCAGCATCAGCTCCTCCAGAAGCAGAAGCAGAAGCAGGAGAAGCGCCAGCCCCAGAAGAGCGAGCCCGTGCTGCAGAAGCCCCAGCAGAACCAGAGTGAGGGCCCGGGGGCAGGATGGTAGCCCTGTCCCTCTTGCAAGGGCTGGCAGCAGATGGCTGAGGCTTGCTGTACTTCCGCATGGTTGTGGGCTTGCTGGCTGGCAGGGAGGATGGCAGGAACCAAGGCTGGCAGGGAGGCTGGCAGGCAGGCAGACCGGCTGGCAGCAAGGCTTGCAGGCAGGCTGGCACCAAGGCTGGCAGCAAGGCTGGTACCAAGGCTTGCAGGCAGACATGCAGGCAGGGCAGGCAAGGCAGCCAATCCGTCCGGCAGCAGGACTTTCCTCTGAATGGCGACCTGCTTCCGAGCTGCTTCCGTTATATCCGCGGGGCTGACTCAATGCATCCTCCCCACATGCGCAATTAACACCAGGCATCCATTAGGCTTCCGCTGTGCATCCGCTGTGCATCCGCTGTGCATCCACTTCATCCGTTCCGCGTCCGCTGTGCATCCGCTGTATCCGTTCCGCGTCCTCTTTGCTGAGGCCCCCCGGAAGCCTAGCGGACGTGCCATCCACTCCCATCTGCTTCCATCCGCTGGGCTTCTGTTCCGCATCCGGTTCCCATCCGCCCTGCGTCCTCCCCGCGTCCGTGTTATCCGCTCCGGTTTTGCAAATTTTTGCCCCTTTTGAGAGCGGATAACAACGGATGGAACATTTTCCTCGTCCGTTGTGTCCTTTTTGCATCCGTTGGGCAGTGTGACATGGGCTTTACCTCCAGATAAACTTTTGGAAGCCTTCATAATGTAGTTGACTCATCATTTGACCTATGTTCATAATACTTCATCCTCTTTTCCTAGCTGAGCCAGGGGAGATTCAGTTCATTTGACAACACAAAATAAAATATTGCTGAAGAGTCTGTAGAGCATTACACATTGGATGTCAGTGAAAACAAATTTTTGTCAGATCATTATTTTGGTCAGATCATTATGCATTATCATTATTTTTGTCAGATCATTATGCAGAAGTGATGAAACTATAGAATGCAACAATAGTTCAGATGAAATGATAAGTTAGTTCATCTCAGGCTTGGTGAACAATGGCCATGACTGAACTGAAAATGCTATTACATTTCACACTTTTCAAAGATTATTCCCAATTCATCCATGACATTTTATATTCACTAACTTCACATGCACTTCTAAAAATGGCAATCTGATAGCCTATTAGTTAATAGAATTATCATAGTTGCTCATCATTTTCAGTTATATTGTTATGTAACTTAATTTTAATGGATCTCAAGCTATATTACCATGTATCATGTCAATTGATTACCTCACATGATTTCAGCATGATTTAAAGGTCTATTTATTATGACGTTCAGTACAGATCATCCATATAAGTCTCACAGACTACCAGTAGTTCCTGGGCTGCACCTTGGACCCAATGAACTATTAATGAGCTGCTTATCTGGAGTTTCCAGCAATTAATTCCCATTGGCATTGAGTAAAAAGAAAGAGAAAGGGGAGAAAAAAATACCCCCCCCCAGGGAACAGCATTATATTGTGTTTCATATTTAATATTGAACATGTATGGGCATTTGCTTTCAGCCTCCACTATTATTGAAGAGCAACCCTGCTTTTAACATTTAATGATCATGGTTTTCAATGTAAAAACTGAGGTGAAATAATTATTTTTGAAGGAAATTGGCGTGATCCAGTCAAATTAAATTGTGTTAAATCACTCTGGTTTAGATTTAACAGAATTCTTGTAATAACCTGGTCCTAAATATTTAGAAATCTAATTGTAATTAAGTGCAATTACTTTTTATTTTAAGATAACAGTTATAGAGATGCATAATGTTATCGTATTGTTGCCTTTTCTTTACTCTTGCTTTTAAAAGAATGAGAGAGAGGCCTACCCCAAGATGAAGAAAGATGATTTCAAAATAACTCCTAAAATGATAATGCATTGAGAATATATAGTCTAAATATTTCCTGCATGGTATTTCTGAATGTAACCTGTATATTGGTTTTAGAGCAGCCTTTCTTAAACATTTTATCCTGGAAAAAATCCTTGAAATAATTTTTCCTGAACCCCTGAAATAATCTCAAGAAACATTTGTACAAAAATCACAAAAAAATATGAAAACGTTATGATGCAATGTAATTCTATACAATCCATGTTAAACAACATTTACAATGTCAACGTGGCAGGTTGTCAGCCAAGTTGCAGAGTGTAAACATTCCTACCACAGCAAGTGCTAGCATAGTGTTGTGTAGTGTAAAATAAAGTAAATGTTCTTACTATACTATCTGGATCATCATCTTTAATTTGTACCAGCAAACTAAAAAGAGTTAAATTTTTTTCTCCCATCTCTTTTCTCCTATGAAAATTGTATTATATTGATGCTTCCTTCCATCAATATGTGGATCTCATTGTTTTCTCTCTCCTACAATTTTATGCTGGACAATACCATCAGTACCAATAAAGGAGAATATTAGTCTGATGATGATCTAGCACCTTTAGCACTGATGATATTATCTAATGCAGGTAATGAAATGTCTGCAAGAAAAACAACCAAGGACCCCTCAACATAATCAGAAGGAGAGATCACTAGTAAAGTGTCCATTGTGTGTTTATTACTACAATTTATATGTTCTTTTTCTAAAGACTCTAAGAACTTTACAGTGTTAATACAATAAGATTAAAAACAAAAGTCAATAAATACATTTGTGAACAATCAATACGAAATGTTATCATTTAGGAATAGCATGATCTTTTTGTCCCCAAATACATTTATGAAGAGCCATGTTTTTCAAGCCAACAGTTTTTCAAGCAATTAAAAATTTACCAAAAATTGGGAAATAATTTGTTAAAAAGCTATCTCTGAATAGGACTACTTGCTTGGTTGGTTAGCTGTTCGGTTGGTTGAATTTTTTAAAAGTGCATAATTCAATGCTGTGACAATTTTAAACAAGAAAGCATTTAAATTTCTGTTCTCTGGAAGGAAAGAGTCACCTAAGTTGTTAGTATAGCTAAGGGGAAACCATATATTGATGATATTTATGTCAGCATTATAAAATGTATTATTTGCCAGAAACAATGTGCTCACAGATTTGCTACCTGGGATTTCTTTTTTTAAAATTAATATTCTTTAAATTTAAAAAATAAATAAATAGAAAACACTTATTAACACATGAAGTTTAAATTAATATGTGAATTTATAATGCAAAGTTATTTAACTTTATAATGCCTTGGTAAGGTCATACTTGAAATACTGCATTCAATTTTGGTCACCACAATGTAAAAAAAAATGTTGAGACTCCAGAAAGAGTACAGAGAAGAGCAACAAAGACTGGAGGCTAAAACATATAAAGAACAGTTGCTGGAATTGGGTATGTCTAGTCTGATGAAAAGAAGGACTAGGGGTGACATGATAGTAGTGTTCAATATCCCAGGAGCTGCTCCAAAGAAGAGAGAGTCAAACTATTCTTCAAAGCACCTGAGGGTAGGACAAGAAGCAATGGCTGGAAACTAATCAAGGAGAGAAGCAACTGAGAACTCAGGAGAAATTTCCTGACAGAACAATTATTCAGTGGAACAACTTGCCTCCAGAAGTTGTACATGCTCCAATACTGGAAGTTTTTAAGAAGATATTGGATAACCATTTGTCTGAAATGGTGTAGGGTTTCCTGCCAAAGCAGGGGGTTGGACTAGAACAGGGTTTGCCAACCTTTTGGACCTCAGGGACCACCAAACTCATAATTTTAAATCCCAGGGACCACTAACCAGTTCTGTGGGAATGGCCTAATTTGTGGGTGTGGCTTGGTCATGTGACTGGCTGGGCATGGCTTGTATGTAAATATTCATATAAATATTGGATTTTTTTATAAATAAAGAGAGCAACTTTTACACAAAATCAGGCAAAGCAGGCAGGCAGATTGAGTTGCTCACAGAATCATTCAGTGATCTATCTATCTGCCATTGGCTACCTGAGTCTGTCACATAAAATTTGCTTGTCATGAGTGTTAGGGATAACATTGTTTACCCTAACTGGTTTAGGTGAAATAATAACTATGAATCATAGTTAGTGTATGTTAGAGTGTATACAGCTTTAACTGGGAAATAGCAATTAAAGGAGTGGTAATGAAAAACAATATAAAAGTAGCAAGTCTACAGCTTGCTCGCTCTCTGACTCTCTCTGGCTTTGATGATCCCTGATTACTGCTTGGAATCAAGACTGCATTGCTCGAACGGGAGAGACAACAAAGGACTGATCTGTAAGTGAACTGACATAGGATATTCTACATGGACTTTGCTAACTGAATATCCCTGAATGGACTGACTACATGATACATGACTATTGGACTGTTATTTGACTATGCTATTAACTTATAATGGAATAAACTATATTCTTGATAACACAAGCGTATCTGTTATTTTTACTGTATGTTAATAAACATACAAGCTTAGATCACTCATTTATCTGTGTGCCTATCTGACTAACGCTGCACATTCTGTTTAGCTTGTCTACCTAACCCTGGTTGGGGAACCCAGGCTTAACACTGGTTATGGGCCCAGAGGCTGCAAAGTCAGTTTAACTAGGATAAAACAGATTTATGTAAAAAGTGAGAGTTTGTGTTGTTATACATTACAGTAAACAGACAGCTGTGTTTTATTAATTATATTTTTATATCCATATAAGAAACCATGGCACAAGTCAATTTACAAAGTTTGTCCCTTATGTCCAAGCTGGATGGAACAAACTATGTATCATGGTCTCCAAAATGTAGTCTACTTCTACGAAGAGAAGGTCTGTGGAACATAATTGAAAATCCACCAAACGTAGAAGAATGGGATCCAGAGGATGAGGAAGACAGACTAAAGATAGAAGAATTTATGCATAAAAATCAACAAGCCATTTGCATAATTGGGTTAACCTTAACTGATCAACAGCTTGTTTATATCCACAGAGAGAAAATGGCTTTTGGGTGTTGGCAGAAGCTGAAGAGAATTTATGTTTGAGATAATATTGGTGCTCACATAAATCTAACACGGAAGCTTTTCAGGACGCATCTCCAAACAAATGGTGATATGCAGAGTCATTTAAAAACTATGCAAAGCATTTTCCAAGAATTACACGAGAAAGAGCTTATATTCTCTGAACAACATCAAGTTTATATAATTCTATCTTCCCTTGATGAAAGTTATGATAACTACGTAACTTCACTTGAAATTTTGCCAAAGGACAATTTAACTTTAACTGATATAACTGGCAGATTGATCGAAGAGGCCAGAAGAAGGCATGAAAGAGATGAATTAAGGAGGAAGCAACCTCAAAAAGAAGATAATAAATCTCCTACTGCATACGCAATTAAAAAGTGTTTTAATTGTGGAGGAAGAGGACACTTGGCAAGATTTTGTAAAAAGGCAAAGCGCCAGAACGCTGACCAGAATATTAAAAATCATCAAAGACTACATAAAAATTTAGAGTTAGCCATGTATACTAATGGAGCTATAAAAAATAATTTATGGGTGGTTGACAGTGGAGCATCCCATTGTATAACAAATGATAACAAAAATTTTATTAAAATGTCCCAGAGTAAACAGCAGATATCGTTAGCCAATGGCTGGAAACTGAAAGCTAAAGGTGAAGGTATAGCATATTGTTCTTTTATAAAAGAGAATGTAAAAATGTTATATGTACCACAACTTAAGTTTAATTTAATTTCAGTTAGAATTTTGGTTAAACAAGGATATGTAGTTACATTTAAGGGAGATAACTGCATACTTGAAAAAGAAGATAAGATAATTACTGCATCCTTAAGAGATGGATTATATGTGTTAAATGATGATGGTTTAAAGGTGGCTAATACAATTTATGAAAATAAGAAACCTCATGACGAATGTATTCACTTATTACATAGAAGGCTAGGGCATTTAAATTTTAAAATGCTTAAGAAAACTGTTGAACTGTCCAATGGAATAAGTTTGAAATCTTGTAATAAGTATTTGCAATGTAATGCCTGTAATCAAAATAAGAGCAGGGTCATACCGGCTAATAGAGTTGATGGATTTACTACTAAAGAGCCTTTAGAAATAGTATTTGCTGATTTAATAGGTCCGAAAAAACCAAGTGTAGGAGGAGCTCGGGACATACTAAGTATAATGGACCACTATTCTAGATATGGGTTTTGCTATTTAATGAAGAGCAAAACTGAAACATATCAAAATCTATTTAATTGGCTAAAATTCGCTGAAAGAAAAACTAAAAAGAAATTAGTAACTCTCATCACAGATAATGGTACAGAATTTACAAATCATAAATTACAAAACAGACTTAGAATGTTAGGTATTCAACATAAAATGTCTGCACCATATAGGCCACA
>BLBF01000062.1:644541-663181 GCA_015471245.1 Laticauda colubrina | reverse complement strand
GAATAGAATAGAATAGAATAGAATAGAATAGAATAGAATAGAATAGAATAGAATAGAATAGAATAGAATAGAATAGAATAGAATTCTTTATTGGCAAAGTGTGAGATTTATCTAAAATGTCTGTCTTTGTGGGATACTCAAAATACCAATTAAATTTGAAATTACTACATATGTATAAACTATATTTTACTTATATTTGTGAAATGACTACAAATATGTTCATTTTTATATTGGACTAAAACTTTTGTGTGTGATATTTTGTCATCTTAAATTAGGTGAAACAGTACGTCACAGGGCAACAAAGGTATCTCAAGTGGCTACCTTATAGAATGCAGGATATATTACTTCTGAGGAAATGAAATTTGGGGATTTTTTAAAAATCACTTCAGCACCACTGTGCTGCTGCTTTCAATGCTACTATGGCAGTGCCATAGTCAGTTGCAGTCATATGATCTTCACTTTCAACGAGCCCTGAGAACTTGGGAAGGAGGGATGAGGCCACTGACTTGGCTGCTGAGAAGGGATAGAGAGATAGAAGGAGAAAGGGGGAGGGGAGAGGGAGATAAGGAAGGAGGGAGGAAAGGAGGGAGGGAGGAAAGGATTGCCAGCTTCCCACAAAGAAAGTCAATGGGATAACAATAAGATGTCAGAAGTTGCTCTTGGTCCTACTAATATTTTGTCTGCCCATAATCATTCTGATTTTCATTTTAGGGAGGGAAATATCTCTGAAATGATGACCTACAGTTCACAGGTTGTCTCGTATACCAATATAAAACTGCTGACCAAAGCATTATTTATGTACAGAATCAGAAATTATATCTCTGCAATCCTCTTCAAGTATGAATTCAGCTACCAAATCTCAGGCTTGTTTCATATGCTTATTTATGGCTCCCTAACTGACATTAAATTAGTATTTATCACTTCTGTTAACTCAAGTGTTTACATAACAAATGAAATGTTTTATGTAAATCTGACATTTGTAGAATAAATAGAAGAAATAGAACGATCAGAATCTCATTTTAGATTGTCTCTTGAACACATGTTCAAAAGATACATATTTCTTTCAAAAGATGTAACTATAAATTGGCCAATCTTAAAACACAACCACAACAGTGACTGCAGAAACTTGAACCATGGGTGTAGCGTGGCACCTCTGTTTCCTTCCTCAATTGATATTGTCTATTGTCTTCACTCTTCTCCTTGAACATCAGATCATCATATAAATTCAACTTGCTGGAAAGAAATTCACTTTACCGTTTTTTTCTTTTCTTCATTTTTTTTCTGGCATCATCAGTCTTTTCAAGTTTTGCCATCCCTGATTCTTCAATTCTATTCTAGCTAAGGTTTCATATCCCTTTTTAATCATTTTCTGTAGTTCTAATGCAACCTATTTTTCTCCAAAGAACATTCCCACATCTACATCTGTTTTGTGGCCCCTAAGTATACCCTAGACTGGAACGGGCTCCACATTTAAGCCATTTCAACATTTGGGTAAGGAAAGTGTTCCATATCAGCATTCTTGGAATACCCTCACCTGATTGGTCAAGACGGACTGCACTGTGATTGGACGAAAGAACGACAGTGATTGATCAGTAAAGAATCAACCACAATTGACCGTGCTGATCGTGGGAGATTCAGAGAGCTGTCATTGGATGCGAGCCGCCGGCAAGCTCTATAAGAAGGGTTGCCGCGGCTCGCAGGTCCAGCACAGATCTATACCTTTTCATAAAGAGCTGAAGTTATGCTGGTCTCAAGTCTCTTTTTCCTGCACTTCTACACTGGCAACGAGGATGGGATTCTGAGACAAAGAGACCATTCGAGCACGTGGCAACCGAGCTGAACAACCAACGAGATGGCCGGCAGCAACTCGCCACCCCCACCATTCGATCAGGCAACCGAGGACTGGGAATCATACATCGATCGATTCCTCATGTTCCTCAAGAGCAACAACTTGAAAGATGCAAACAACCCCAGGAAGAGAGCTGTGTTCCTGACCCACTGCAGGCCCTCAGTGTTGAAGATGGCCAAAGCGTTGGCCAAGCCCGAAGGCGTCAAAGAGATGGCATGACCAGACCTAGACTGGCTACTCCAAAACCACTACCCCCCGGCCGTTTCCAACCTGATCCAGAGACATGAGTTCTACTGATGGGATCAGAAGGACAGAGAGAGCATCGGGGACTTCGTTGCAGCCCGAAGAAACATCGGGGGTGCATACGGCTTCTCCAATATGGACGAGGCTCTGAGAGACCACGTGGTTCTTGGGATAAGAGATCCCATACTCCAGAGCAGACTAATGGCTCGGGTGGACATTACGGTCACTGAAGCCATTGCTAAAGCCACCGCAGCCGAGGCCACGAAGAAATCAGTGGCCAAGATGTGACAAATGAACACAAGGGACCGGCAAATAACTTCGGAGACCAACTCATCACCAGAGAAAAGACCGGAGGTTACTCACAAAGCCACAACAGCACACCATGAGGATGTCGATTCCTCCCCCAATACTGAAGACGAAGAGGAGGAGACCCACAGATTGCAAGCAGAGCGAGACCAATGAGAGCAGAGAGGTCGTAACTCGGGTTTTCAGTGTGCCAATGCAGCAACAACCACCCCCGTTCAGAGTGCCAGTTCTCAGACACCATTTGCCAGTACTGTGAGAAACAGGGGCACATTGCCAAAGTCTACCGCCAAAAATGAAACTACAGCCCGAGGTGACATGACAACACCCCCCCCAGGAACTGGGACAAGCATACAGTGAACCATTGGAGCCGCGAGAGTCAAAGCAAGCGGCTCAGCGAAGCCCAATGGAGAGAAGAGACACAACAAACAGTCACCATCGGCCACTCAAACAACACCGACACCAGAAAGGTGCATGTGCAGGTCAGCATCGAAGGCAGGCCGTGCAACACGGAAGTGGATTCCAGATCCTACCTCTCCATGGTATCATGGGACACAATCAAGCGGTTAGTGCCCAGCTTACAAAAACAAGAGCTGGAGAGTCAAAAACTAACCATCAAAGACTACCAGGGGAACCGGATCCCCGTGATAGGAATTGGACATTTCCACGTTACTTTCAAGAAGCATGGGAAAGTACTTCCACTAACCATCATGGACAGAGACCGCCCAAGCCTGCTGGGACTGGAATGGTTCATGCCATTAGGAATCAAGGTGATGGGCATCAACCACATCGAGGAAACAGACTGGGAGGAGGAACTCATGAAGGACTTCCAAGAAGTTTTTGATGGACAATTAGGCAAGTACCGGGGGTCCCCAATATCATTTAATGTGAACCCCAATATTGCCCTGATCCATCTTAAACCGAGGCGAGTTCCATTCACGCTCAACCCTAAAATCGATGAGCGACTAGACAAGCTCATCGCGCAAGGGGTCCTGGAGCCAATAGATCATGCATGCTGGGAGACCCCAATAGTCACCCCAATAAAACCAAATGGGTCAGTGAGAATTTGTGGGGACTACAAGGCAACCCGAAATAATGCACTGAGTACAGAGTGCATACCCAGTCCCGGTGGTACAGCACCTCCTACACTCACTAGGGGAAGGAAAAGTCTTTGCGAAGCTCGACCTGGCGCAGGCATACCAGCAGCTGCCAGTCAATGCTGAGACTGCGGAAGTGCAAACCATCGTAACCCACAGGGGGGCTTTCCTGTGCAAAAGACTCCAATTTGGAGTCAGCGTGGCACCAGGGGTATTCCAGAGCTTTATGGAATGATTACTACAAGGCATAAAAGGAGTGGTGCCATATTTCGATGATGTCTTGGTAGCAGCCAAAAACAAAAGCCAACTGGGGATTTGCCTCAGGGAAGTCCTGCAGAAGTTTAAAAAAGCAGGACTAAAAGTAAAAAAAGAAAAGTGCCAGCTATGCACTGAAAAAGTAGAATTCCTGGGATACCTAGTTGATAAAGACGGGATTCACCCCACAGAGAAAAAGATTAAAGCAATCAAGGAAGCTGCAAAACCACAAAATAAAGCAGAGTTACAGGCTTTCCTAGGACTAATTAACTTTTACAATGTTTTTTTGCCACAAAAGGCAATGACGGCGGAACCTCTGCATAGGTTACTTGACAAAACAGCCACCTGGTCCTGGGGCAAGCAGGAAGAAGATGCATTCCAGAAAATAAAAGATCTCCTCACATCAGAATCAGTCCTCATCCAACACATGAAACCCTACCACTAATGGTGACCTGCGACGCCTCTCCATTCGGCATCGGAGCTATACTGAGCCATACTCTGCCAGACAGGAGAGAAGCACCGATTGCATACTTCTCTAAGACATTATCAAAGGCAGAAAGGAACTATCGCCAGCTCAACAAGGAGGCACTAGCAGCGGTCATCGGTGTGAAGCGGTTTCACGAATACCTGTACGGTAGGAACTTCACCCTTATCACTGATCACAAACCACTCATGGGAATCCTGGCAGGGAACAAGGCCACCCCGAACATCTTATCACCCCGGATGACAAGGTGGTCCAAGTTCCTTGCCCCCTACAACTACCAGCTAATACATCACCCCAGGAAAAGCATCTCGCACGCCGATTCATTAAGCCGTTTCCCCCTGCCGGATCCAGAGGATGACCCAGGACCCACCACATCCATCCTGCAAATAGAGACACTGCCCAACCTGCCAACGACCGCATCATACATTGCTAGAGAGACAATCAAAGACGGGAAACTGGCATGGGTTTTGAGCTGGGTGGAAAAAGGGTGGCCGGAAACCAAGAGCAGCGACCAGTTTAAACCTTTCCGGAACCGACAGACTGAACTATTTTCCCAAAAGGGATGTATTTGATGGGGCGACAGAGTAGTGGTTCCAGACACATCACAAACAAGAATATTATACTTGTTGCACAAGGGACACCCGGGCATCGTAAAGATGAAATCCCTGGCCAGAAGCTACATTTGGTGGCCAGGGATGGACAAAACCATCGAGACCTGAGTGGCAACATGTGACAAATGTCAAAGATCCAGGCCAAACCCTCCCTCCACACCAACCCTCGAGTGGGAAACACCCAGGGGCCCATGGTCAAGGGTCCACATAGACTTTGCAGGATCCACAAAAGGACACACCTTTTTAATCACAGTTGACATTTACTCCAACTGGTTGGAGGTAAGCATTATGCAATCTACCACAACAGAAGCAGTCATAAAAAAACTAACTAAACTTTTTGCCACCCATGGTCTACCAGACTTGCTAGTCTCTGACAATGGGCCACAATTCACGGCGTTGGCATTCAAACAATTTCTCGCAGAATGGGGCATACAGCATGCATTGACAGCACCCGCTCATCTGGTGGCGAATGGCCGGGTGGAACGAATGATCAGATACACGAAAGATACCCTGGAAAAAATGGACGCAGGGAGCATGCATGAAAAAATAAATAAACTACTAACACCCAGCTCAAAAACCAACAAAAGCCCATCAGAGCTCCTGATAGGAAGAAAACTCCGATCCCACCTAGACAGACTGCACCCAACATATAATTCCGAAAAACCACCAGACTCATCTAGCCGGTACCGCACATTTAATACGGGAGACACTGTGTATGCCAAAAACTTTTCAGGGGACCTGCTCTGGGTACCTGCCAAGATAACCCAGGTGACAGGTCCCCGGTCATACCAGCTGGAAACAGAGGATGGAAGGAATTGGAAATGACATATCGACCAACTAAGATCATGAACAACCTCCAACAATGCCAGCAACCCACAAACACCACTAAAAGACTGAAATAAAAAAAATTAGAGAGGGGGGAGAAACCCCAAACAATTACCAAAAGGAAGGAGAAAATCCTCCCACAGCACAGCGGCAAACCGAAAACGCCCAACCAACACAAACCGAGCAACCACCACCAACACCAATAAATAGAAAAAGAAACCAACAACACTTACCAGCAAAGGATGGCAGCAGAAGGAAACCAGCAGAAGATGACCCACATGGAACCTCACCTGAAAGAAGCAGCCAAGCCAGTTCAACCAGCCTGGAAAGACCGGCCGGGAACAGAGAAGCTGACAACTCAACCGAGCCCAGTACACTGGGTGGGAATTGCAGCGAAAGGCCTGATTCACCCTTCCAGGTGGTTCCATGCAGAAAAGCAGGAGTAACAAAGATTCCATCTGAACAGGCTGAAGACCATGCAATAACTGAGCTGCGCAGATCAAGTAGGCAGGTTAAAAGCCCCACCTACCTACGCGACTATGTCACGTAGGATGGACCAAACCAAGAGGGGAGGGGTGTTCCATATTAGCATTCTTGGAATACCTCACCTGATTGGTCAAGACGGACTGCACTGTGATTGGACGAAAGAACGACAGTGATTGGTCAGTAAAGAATCAACCATGATTGGCCGTGCCGATCGCGGGAGATTCAGAGAGCTGTCATTGGATGCGAGCCGCCGGCAAGTTTTATAAGAAGGGCTGCCGCGGCTCGCAGGTCCAGCATAGATTGATACCTTTTAATAAAGAGCTGAAGTTACGCTGGTCTCGAGTCTCTTTTTCCCACATGTCTACAGAAAGAGTTAAGTCTTAGACTATATAGTTTTTCCTTAAATCCTGAAACTTCTCCAAATAGATCCTAGACATACCATTTTTTGCAGTGTGGCTCTTGATGTGCTATGCAGGATTCATCTAGTTTTAAAGAAGAAAAAAAGATGTCTCTATAAAACACAAAAAATGAAGACTATTCCATGACCCCACCCATATTATATTATAGCTCAACCCTCATTCCTGCTGCATCAACCTTTGTAGTTCAAACAACCTAGTTTACATTTTAGGCTTATTCAATAAATCATGGGTTGATGTATGAAACAATGTTTTAGAATTTTTCTAGCCTTGGTTGAAGAATAATATGTAAGGTTTTTATTTATTTATACAATTGAAATTCATATAGTTTATTCTTCTTGTGACTTTATTCCTTTTATTTTTGCAGAATGTTCATTTCCCATTTTTCCTTAATTTCCAAACTGCACTTTTCTTTGTTATACTTGTGCTCTGCTTGAATGGTGCTCCATTTTCTTTTCTTTATTTTTTTTGTTTTGTTTTAGATATCTACTGTGAAAGGTATCTCAGTTAAGGATATTAAGTGATTCATAATGCTAAAGTCAGGAATATACAAAAATTCTGGTCCTGGAGGATGTTGTAAGCTGCTAAAAATCCCTTGATTGCTGTAGATGACAAAGTAAATCAATAAAGTTCAGCCTTATCAGCATCTCATTCTTTAATGAATTTGACTAATCCTGATTAACTTTCCAGCATTAGCTTTTATTTTAAAGAACAAAGATTCTATTTCTGGTAGCTATTCCATCTTTCAAACAGCTAGGTGTGAACTAATAATTCTCTATAACCTGAACAATTTATTTTACTGATACCTTTAGATTCTTATGCTGTAGGCTTACCCATTAGTTCATGAGGGCTGACCCCCATTTGAGCAAATGCAGAAAACACCATGGTTTGTCCAATTCCATCTGCTATAAGAAATGGAACTGGTAAATTAAAGTCTAAAAAGAAATCTTATTTGTGATAAGTGCATCTACTAATGGCCATTTAACACATATGTAAGTATTAATTGGGAAATTTATTGAAGGTTTAAACTCAAGGAGATTATTCAAATCATTCATTAGCTCTGTCTCTTTCATAAAAGGTTTACAGTACTGTTTTATCTCTTCACAAAATTATTTGAAAGAGGATTAAAAGTAAAATATTGCTAAGGAAAGCACCATAGGTTTTTTTTTTAATGATGTGCACTAACCTACATTGGTCTGAGGCTCATAACAAGTGAATGCCATTTGTATACTATTAGTTTATTGAACCACAAACAAGCCAGCCAATTTAGCCCAATACATTGAGCAAACCTAGCCTTGTGTAATATATTGTTCAATGTGTTGTTGAATCCAGAAAATGGGATTAATAGATTAAATTATGGTTAAGAACTGCAAGGATATGAAACTCTAAGTGTATGATAGAAGACAAATGGATAAATGTATCACCTTTGAATAAGTTAAGAGTGTGGCATCTGGATCCTGTAAATGCAGTACCACAGAAAATTGTTCCTTTGGCACTATCCTTTTCTGATTGCAAAAATCCAGATAAGTAGAAAACTCAACTTTTGCTCTCATCTAGAGTTTATTTTGACTTTTCTAGCCCATATAATTTTTATCTTGGACTAAGAATATACAGAGAGAGAGAGACTATTTGATTGTGCTGTAAATTTCACATAAATCAGAACTGTGATCCTTACTTAATTTCATATGCAAAAAGTGATTTCTAGAGAATTGCCTTAGCACTGAAGCTGGGAAAAATCTTCACAATAAAACTTCACAAAGAACTGTTTTATATTGTTCTAGGAATAGATGCTGTTTACCAGAAAAATAATTGACTGAGATAAATTGATTGTGCCACAATGAATTAGACGGTAAAACCATCATGTTACAATTTTGTTCTGAAGTCTTTATGACAAAATGCTGTCTGCCTCCTCCCCCCACTTTATTTTGTGTTAAGTTAGCCTCATCAGTTCAGTTTGAACAGGGTACTTCAAAAGCAAAAACTAAAGTCTTCTATTACAGAACCAGTGGCAAGTTTTGACAGCCAAGAGATAGCCTGAGCATCAAGTATCAATCAGTGGTAGGAAAGTAGTCAGGCTCTCAAATGTTCTGAATTGCCACAGGGCTTGTCCATTTCTCCCTACTATTCCACATCTATACGAAGCCACTCAGTGAAATAATTTATCATCAAGGAGCTGATGTTCTTATCTCTGTCCTGGGCTGGACAGATGATGTGATATCAATCTTGAACAGGTGCTTTGAAATGTCTAAATTCTGATGAGGAAAGGTCTTCTGAATCTAGATGTTTCATCTATACCTTGGCTTGAGTTCTGGTTCTGGTTCACAATCTTGGAGTTCTGAACTTGTGGAGTTCTGTTCTTGCTTAGATACCAGTTGGAGGCCTTGCATAACTACATCTAGTGTGCCAGTTACTTCCTTTTCTAGATCAGATGGACTATCACTCTATTCAAGGTTGTCCCTGAAGACAGTTCATTGTCACGTCCTTCAGCTTTCCAAGTAGTGATACAGGTGCATCTAAATTTGCCCAAACAATACCACTGCTTCAGGAGTTGCAATGCTGACCAGCCAATTACCAGATACAATTTAAGGTGCTGATTATCAGCAAAACTCTACAGGATTGACAGCCTGAATATCTTCAACACCACCTTCTTATAAGTGAAGTTGCCCATTCAGTGAAATCTGAGAAAACTTGTTAACAAATTAACTGTCCCTGAGGCAATTCTAACTGATCTTTCTCAATGAAGGGAACAAGTTGCCCTTGCACAAATGGACCACCACCTCTCTGCTGAGTCTCTGCAGAGCTGGTAAAACAATTCTTTTTGATGCAGCATCTGGGAGAGGTTAGGTTTGACCAGCTCTTTGTAGACCATGCTATTATTTCAATTCTATGGTATTCTTAATTCTTTTTCGAAGGATTGAAGCTGCCTACAAGAGTGGAGTAGCATCCGGTACTGCTGGTTTACATTAATAAACTTAAAGCTCAGTCTGAATTCAAAATTCAGATGCAAGTAATTACCTTACCCACCTAAAGTTTTCTACTGAGCTGACATTGGTATACAATTTTAGAATTTGACATAATCAATCGCAATTTGCTAACAAACTTTGCCTAAATTATACCACATATTGTATAGTATTCCTTACATATAATATAGTACAAATATGCCATTACACATTCAAAAAGCTTCTCATTTTGTTATTTTATTCTCGATCATTCTATGTTCTTTCATGCACTTTCATTTCACTTCCAAGAAAAAAAAAAGTAAAATGAAATCCTAAATGAAAGTGATTATGAAATTATATGCTGCCTATCCATGCAATTAAAAAGTTTATCTTCCTTTGCTAAGCACATGTCATATCCACTTTAATATCAATGACAGAATGGAAGACAGCATTTGAAATGAAAAGAGAATATTATGTAGTTAATGCTGACCTTATTTCCACAACATTTTTAATTGGATCATGGAGAAGCATTAACATGTTGTGTATAGAGAAAACCCAGGTTAATTGGAACATTTAATTACTCCTAAAGTGATTAAAATTAGCCCCTGGTTAAACAAAGTCTATGTTGTCTGAGCTGTTAACTAGAGGGTTTGCTTATTTGTGTATAACAAATATTTGAATAGTGCTTACTCTAAGGATTCTAAGTGACTTACAGAAAGGTAGGATCAACATAATCTCAGGAGACTATGTGTTCCAAAGTAAGGGGTCTATATTTGAGAAAAATATTCTTCCGGATCACTTGTATATTTTGTATTTATTTTATCTATTAAAGCTATTATGACCATCCATTCCAAAATGGTTGGTCATAATAGCTGGGCATCTGACAATATACAATTAAGACAGTTAAAAAGCATGGACATCTGGAGGATCAAGTCCCAGCTAGCCATGTTGGATGGAATATATTCTACTTGGAGAAGATGATTCCAAAGTAAATAACCTCCCCTCATCTACAACAAAAGTCCAGATCCTCAAGAGGTCCAGGTCTTGCATTGCCACTTGAAGTACTCCATAACTGTGGCCATTTTTGTTTATGTCTCTACAAATACACAGAGCTTGGAAAAATGACTAAAATAAAACATGGCCCTCTGACTTCTCTATGTTCACATCAGTGTGAATTCCTGCTTCTGCTGTTTCTATTCCCTCTGGTCAAACATTCAAGCAAGCAATTCTACAGGAAGAAGAGAGAAAAATCTTTGCTTCCCTGTCTTCTTTGTAGCATCCAGAAGACTATAATTTCAACCACTGGATGACTGGTTGAAATATGTACATGGAGTTAAGTAACACAGAGAGAGAGGATTCTTGGGGAGCTGTTTCACGTAAACGTCTTTTCATGGCCTTTCTTTTCTTGAATACATTTTACAGTGGAAAGTAAACACATTCTGGGATGCATGAATAATGTTAGCTAATATTTGTAAAACAATCAGCACATTTTCAAGATGCTATTGCAATATAATTGAAAAATACTTGTCCTCAGGGTCAGATATTAATGTCTGTAATGTTTTTATTGCTAGAACAGAGTTATAGAACATGTAAAGTAATAAAGGAAAATACTCCAATGCATATTCAACAATAAGTACAAAGAGGCAAATGGAATTTGTCCTAAAGTCTTAAAAGAAACGCATGGGATTTCCAGTCGGTCTCTAAGACAGGCTTAAAGAGCACTCATGGGAGAACTGTTGAAAAGCAAAACTTAACAAAGAATACTTATAAAAGACTTGCATGCTGAAAATTAATTTTACTGGTTTTGTGTAAAATGGAAAGTTTTATAAAAGCTGCTAGGCAGAGCAGCAGTGGGAGAGCTCCCTCTTGAAAAATAGGAATTGGCAGCAGGCTCACAGGTTCCCTGCAAGGAAGAGAAGCACATCCGTACTAAAAAGTAAAGTCATCCCCACAAAGAGCTCCTCTCTGTATAATTTTCTTTAGGTCTGAGCTTTGGCAACGTTAGGCAGGTGCAGCAGCCATGGCCTCAGCTGAAGATGAATCCTTCATCATGGGGACTCTGCTTTCACCTCTTGAAATTGAAGAGAACTGTTAATATTTCCAAACAACCTGAAAACATAGGGTTGTTACAAAATGCAGTATAAGATAACTCTAATTTAACAACCAATGCATGGAATACCACTAGAATTTTAGTTCCAGTTCAATGTGTGTTTTTTTAACTTGTAAAGTGCTATGCAGCTTTTTAAAAAATGAATACTTTTTAAAAACTTTGAAGTTCTGTGTTGGTGTTTCAGCTGAAAAGAAATTGATTCTGATTGGTTTTTTCCCCTTCTTTTGAATTTGCTCAGATATATTCATGTTTTAATTTTATAACTGAAAACTGACTTGAGTTTTAGAAGTTGGGCAACATAAGCAATTAATGCATAATAAATAACAGCAGGTTTGCCCTTTGTTCTTTTTTCCCATAAGATTTTTATTCAGTTTCCTAGTCCATTTTGCACTCCTGGGATTACTTGGTTTCCCATTCCAAATAGATTCAATTTCCCTTTATCTTTTTTGAGATCAATCAAGTTAGCTAAGAGATGCCTAATGTGGGTTCCTAATTCTTATATTAACAAAGCTAGAGATGAAAAAGACATGAGTCATCCATCATCTTTTATTTAAAATTTGCTTTCTTCTTTTTTCTAAATCTTATGGGAATGGATAAGATTTATATATGATTTATGTGAAAATTTTATACTTAGTGCTTTACTTCCAGCATGAACCTTTGATTTCATCCCATTGTGAACAATATACATTTATAATATATCCATTCACATATTCCAAGACAATGGACTCAAGGGATATGAGCCCTCAGCCCTCAGTCTGTTAGTTCTCCCATGCTTTTTCTCATCTGCCGACTTAGACAATTAATATCTGCTCCACAGAGAAAAAACTTTAATCCAATCTATGCTCTTACATTCGGAATAGAATGTTTTTAAATGCCAACAGCTATGATAAATATTCAAAGATTAATTCAACTGGAAGAAATATATAACATTGTTTCTTTATATATATTCACAGCAATGAAAAAAAAAAGTATATTTGTCATAAAGTCCTTCAAAGAACAATTTTTGTGGCCTGGATCTCATCTCTTCCTACCTGGAACTTCTTTTCTATTTAAGCAATCCTGAGGCTAGCTGACATGTAGCAAAAGCCTTTATAAGCAGACAACAGCAAGTCAATAGATACAATTTTTAATAGAAATAAAATTGCCTGTTTATCTAAGAATATTAAACATACAGATTTACCTTCTCGATACAATCCTGAAATAAATCTTAGATCTCAGTATACTTTATGAGGAAAAATAAAGAAGAAAGAGGTATAACAGTTCTTAGGGTGATCTTAATAAGCTAAAGCTATGCAGAATGCTATAAAATGTGGATTAAAATGTGATAAAACTATTGAATGTTCAAAGACTGCAGTATTAGCTCTGAAACATTTGATAAAGCCTGAAACCAAGGCTTTCTGCTCCTAGATGCATAGAACTATACACATCTAATAAGTGTATCACTGGGGATTATTTAACTTGAATCTAGGACATCTGGAAGGCATCATTTGGGCAGGTTTAATCTTAATGTATTACAGGGTTAAGGAGCCTGTGACTTCTGAACACTACCAAACTACATTTATTAACAGCAGATTGCTAACCAATGACATTTACAGATCTGCTTCTGAGGAACATGGTCCCCTGGAAAGTATAAAATCATAAAAGTATATATACATAGTTGCAATTTCAACAAAGGGCTGTTATTCAAGTAGCTATTGAATTTGGCCAGATCCATAACAGTCATTGACAGAGATATAATTCAGAATCCACTTATTCACTTTATTAATAGAAAGTTAGATAGACATTTTGAATTCGTCCTATTTGCATCTGTTCTTGTATCCTGCCTTATCTCATTCAATTCTTGCTATATGTTTTTACTGTAAGCTATTTATGAACAAGCTGGGAAGAAGTTTGAAATTACCTGTAAGTGTGGTTCAAAGTTCTCTGAGTAAGCACACAAATACAAATACACAAAGACATTCATCTTCAGCCATGCCCACATAACCGATTGTTAAGAAATTTGAATCCCATCCCTGCCTCAAATATACTCTTACCTTCCCTATACTTATGCCTCTTGGTAGCCTTAAAAAAGGAGACTAAAAGTGAAGGTTTTGTCTGCAAAAATATTGTCTGCTTTGATATCGTGCCATAGTATATGTGGTTTAATGTGGCAAATGGTTGAAGTGTCAGAAAATAACTAACCTCTGCAAGTAGAACAGAAACATGTTCGTTTACAAAAACAATCATGATAATAGATCAGTTTTATGATATGTATATATAAGAATATTCAAAAATAGATTTAGATAAAGCTATAAGAAGAACAAAACAGAACAGAAGCATCAAGATTCAAATGGAATAAGAAAGGCTAATGATGCAACTGGAAATGCAGCATAATCACAGTCAGGACTCAAAGCTCAAGAAGTAAGTGAAATAAAGATATAATAATGATGAGGAGAACACGTATATTGCCAGTTCTTCAACACTTGCTATCAGTGTGCTCATTCCTAGATTGCTTGTGGATAAGAATGAATAATGAAATAGCCAAGGTTAGAATACATCATATTTTTCAGGATAGAAAAATACCAATTAAACTACAAAAAGTTCTATGAAGATCTCGTAATAGTATATGATAAGAGAGACATTCTTTTTTAAGTTTAGTCTTCTTTTAACATTCTTATTTTCTGATGGGATTTAAATCAGGGGTAGGATTCAAATTTTTTAACAATCGGTTCTGTGGGCATGGCTTAGTTGGTGGGCGTGGCTTGATGGTCATGTTATTGGCTGGGCATGGCCAACTCAATATAACTCACATCAAGGCAGGCATTTCCTTGCATGGCCTCTCATGACTATGAGGATGCTGCAACAGTTGTAAGTGTGAAAAATGGTCATAGGTCACTTTTTTCAGTGCCATTGTAACTTTAAATGGTCACTCCACACAAGCAAAGCACCAGCAAAGGAGAGAGAAAAACTCCAGAGAAGTTCCTGAGATAGGAAGTCTAGTCCTGCCAAGAATGTAATAAATAAGGGTTAATGGAAAGGCAGTTTCTTGTAAGTTGAATGTTTCCTTCCTGCCTTCCTTACAGGATTAGGCAAATAATTTATTCTAACAACTGGTTTTCCAAACTGCTTAGAATGTTAACAACGGGTTCTAGTGAATAGGTGCAAACTGGTAGAATCCCACCCCTGATTTATTTTTTTTGATTTATTTATTATTTATTATTTATTTTAGTTTTATTGTTTTTAAGACAAACTTAGACAAACAACATAAAAACATCAAGCCATCTTCCATATATCTACATACAGTGTGTCAGTTGGTTTACAAATTGTTTTGTGCTTCCACTTTGTAGTCTTCGCTTACAACTGCATTGTATATGTTCTTGTATTGTCAATCAAATATTCCTAAATACATAAATACATAAATATTATTATTAATCAATCATTTGACTGTACTATTATTCATTCATGTTTTACAAGATAATCCATATTTTACTTAATTTGTTTTATGACAGTTCGTGTCATCATCTCAAATCTATCCTATAATCATTTTGTAGATAGAATAAAAAAGAAAGAAAAAAACATCTTTATACAATCATTATGTTCTAAAAATCTACATATTTTATAACCATGTTTTATTGTCTAACCATTGATAGAATAGATCCCAAATTTTATAAAATTGTTTATCTTCTTGTTCTCTGATTTCAAATATCAATCTACTCATTTCAGCACATTCCAATATTTTCTTCATAACTTCCTCCTGTGCTGGTATTTTCCTCATTTGTCCAGTTTTTAACAAATACGATCCTAGCTGCTGTGAATACACTGACAGTCAAATATTTCAATTCTGTACTGTATATTTCAGGTAAAATTCCCAATAAAAATATCCCTGGTTTCAAATCTATATGCTTTTTTGTCATTTTTTCCAACCATGTGTGGATTTTAGTCCAATATTTTTTGGCATCCGCACAAGTCCACCACATATGGTTAAATATGAGCCAGGTATCTGATGAAATTTCCAACATTTTTCAGATTTGTTCTTGAACATTCTTGCTATTCTTTGGGGGGGAAATGCCACTTATAAAACATCTTATACAAATTTTCTTTATATGCTGTTGACATTGTCATTTTATAATTTTGAGACCACAATTTTTTTCCATTTCTCTAGATCAATCCCATATCCAAAATTCTTCTCCCAAGCAATCATTGTTTCTTTGACTTGTTCTTCATCTAGTTTAATTTCTAATAAATATCCATACAATTTTTAATCACCTTTTCATCAATACCTGTCAAAATCTTATCTAAATCAGTCAATTCATCATAGAAACCTTCTGTTGTAGAATCTTTATTGTACCTAGAATGTATTTGCGCAAATGAAAACCAATTCATCTTTATACCTTGTTCCTCTAGTTTTTGCATAGATTTAAGTTCACCATTTTCATTCAATATTTCACCATATCTAACTGTTTGTTCCTTTTTGTACAGTATAAGATAAGAAAATGCTTTAATAGTTGATAGCCAGACTGGAATTTTCAAATAACATTGCCTTTTAGTCTTCTCCCAGTTTAACCGCAGAGATTCCCATATATAGTGTCTTCTAAAATTACCCCTGTGTTTTAGTTCCTTTATACCATAAAAAAGCATGCCACCCCAGCAACAGATCATGTCCTTCTAACGTCAACAATCTAGCATTTCTTAATGTTCTCCATTCTCCCACATCAAATTTGTAGCTTGGTTATACAACTCCCAATTAGGCAAACCAAATCCTCCTCTTGCAAAAGGTTTAATTTTATTCTCGCTTTCTTACCTTGCCATATGTATTTCAACACAATTTTATTTAAGTCTTCAAAATAATCTTTTCCAAGCGTAATTGGAATTGTTTGGAACAAATATAAAATTCTGGGTAATATATTTATCTTGATTGTTGATATTCTCCCTATTAATGACAGTTGCAAATTTTCCCATTTCGCCAAATCTAGAGCTATCTGCTGCTTGAGTTTAATATAGTTATTCTTTTTTAGTGTGCTATATCTTGCTGTCAAGATGGATTTTCAAAACATCCGCCAATTCTTCCTTTTGTCTTAATAACATATTCTTTGTCAGAATCTTTGTTTTGTCTTTATTTATTTTCAAACCAGCCACCTTCCCATATACCTCTATCTTTTCTATCAATTTTAATGCTGTTTCTAATGGGTTTTCTCAAATGAAAACCAGATCATCTGCGAATGCTTGTAATTTAAATTCTTTCTTTTTAATTTTCATCCCTTTTATATCCTTTTCTTCTCTGATATTTCTGTTTAGCACTTCCAAGGTTAACAAAACAACAAAGGTGACAGTGTTCCTTTTCTTATATCAATAGAGTCCGTCAAATCTCCCTCTATCATTACCTTTGTCATTTGCTGATGATATATAGCTTCTATTGCTTGGATGAATTTTTTACCAAAGCCCATCTGTTCCAGCTGTAATAACATAAATCGCCAATTCACATTGTTAAATGCCTTCTGTGCATCTAAGAATATCAAATCAATTTGTTTTTTAGGGTGTGCCTTGTAGTATTCCAAAGTGTCCAAGATTACTCTCATATTGTCTTTCATTTCTCTCTTTGGCAGAAATCCATTTTGATCAGTGTGAATACAATTATTTAGGTATTTTTTAAGTCTTTCTGCAATATTGAAATTTTTTTTTTATAATCTACGTTTAGTAGGGAAATAGGTCTGTACTTCTTAATTTGTAACAGATCGGTCTCCTTTTTTGGAACAAGTGAAATATAGGCTTCTGAGCATGATTTAGGTATCTTCTTCTTTAACATAACTTCATTGATAAATTCTAGCAATGGAAGATTCAATGATTCTTCTAGTGTTTTGTAGAATTCCGCCAGAAGTCCATCTGGGCCTGGTGTCTTTCCATTGTTTTGCTTCTTAAGTGCTTCAGTTAACTACATCATCGTTATTTTGCTTTCTCGCATTATTTCAATCTGTTTAGGTATCTGGGGCAGATTAGCATTCTGTAAGTACTGTTTAACTCTTTCATCATCAATATTCTTTTGTGTGTATAGTTTCCCTGATTTAAATTGACAATATTTAGTCCAGCTAGCTGTATGGAAAAGAAGGGAAGGGCTAGGCAAATACTTGAACTACTAATCATCTGTGCTCAGTCCAACACAAGAACAGACTGTTGCCAGCCAATCAAAGCCACAAAACGGACAGAAGAAACCAGGAACACCAATCAATCAAACTCCAAGTCCAATGAAACAGGTCCAGGCTCCCAACCAATCAGAATGGACCAGCCTCAAATTTAAAACCAGGAGCTGTAAGACCCATTTCCATACAGAAGCCTGAAGACCAGAATCTTATCTGCCATCATCAGGCTTCTTATGGATGTGGGTCTCACAGCTTCTAGTTTCAAATTCGAGGCTGGTCTATTCTGATTGGCTAGGAGTCTAGGTCTGTGTTCACTGGACTTGGAGTTTGATTGATTGGTGTTTCTGGTTTCTTCTGTCTAATTTGTGGCTTTGATTGGCTGGCAACACTCTGTTCCTGTGTTGGAGGCTTTCACTGCAGCTTGGCTTCGTGTGAAAGGACGGACGTTTCCAACAGAGAACTCAACAAAACAGAAACAGATGTCCTATCCAAAGGATTCAATTATGCCATAGCACCCAAAAAAATCCCAACAGAATCCATCATATGTGCAGTAGAATCCAGCCTAACCAAATTAAATACAGATGAAGCTGACAGAATAAGACACCAGGTTACTCACATCTTATGCACAACGAAACCACCAAAAAATAATTTGCAAAAAGATGAATTCAGAGCACTACAAACCCTGAAAAATGATAACAGCATAATAATACTCCCAGCAGACAAAGGAAATGCCACAGTAGTAATGGACAGAAAAGACTAGGAAACAAAATTGACAGACCTACTCCAAGACTCCATATACAAACCTATAAACACAGACCCAACCACATATCTAGAAAAATTAACCAAGAAGAAAATTATAACCAGCCACATAAGCAAAGAAATCCAACAGACGATCATCCCAAGAGAAAA
>BLBF01000062.1:624246-644141 GCA_015471245.1 Laticauda colubrina | reverse complement strand
TTTTCTCTTGGGATGATCGTCTGTTGGATTTCTTTGCTTATGTGGCTTGATGTATCTTATGTGGCATTGATGTATCTTAGCCATAGTTTGGGTTTGTGGGTGGCAATAGCCAGGGCTCTGGATTCAAATTCTTCCATGAACAGGTTTGCAATGACGGGTGAAAGGTGATTCTACCGTTGGCTGTCAATACTTGAGTCAGGGTGCATAGTTCAGTCTTTATATGTGTCTTGTCTGCCAGGTATTTGGCTCTGGTGATTAGTGTTTTGGCCACAGAATTTATCTGTGCTGGGTGGTGGTGGGGTTGGGCATTGAGGTAGCTGCGAAAACTTAAAAAAACATATATATATGAATGGATGAATGCAGTTCAGCATTAAGTACCCGCGAAAACTTAAAAAAACAAATATCTATCTTTCTAGCTGTGTGTGTGTGTGTGTGTGTGTGTGTGTGTGTGTTTAAGTATTTGTGGGTACTTACATGAATGCAGTTAAGCTTCCTTCGGGTATTATCCCACGTCATTGTAGTGCTTTTAAAGTTGTAGCAACCTTTCAGCAGAATCTCATCTGCCATCATCAGTCTTCTGTATGGAGTTTGTATGTGGGTCAGGCTATCAGAGCCGTTGGTTTTAAATTTGAGGCTAGCCTACTGCTGTGCCAGGATTTTTTCTACATCCTGATTGGTTGGAAGTCTTGGTCTGTGTTTATTGGACTTGGAGTTTGATTGATTGGTGTTCCTGGTTTCTTCTGTCTGTTTTGTGGCTTTGATTGGCTGGCAACACTCTGTTCCTGTATTGGAGGCTTGCAGCTTGGCTTCGCGTGAAAGGACGGCTATTATCTATTAGAAAGCTAGGTCTCATCTGGGTGCCTGGTTGGGATGTGTTTGAGCTGGAGGTATCAGATGGAGTCTGTTTGTGCCCAGGTGTTTGCCTGGCTTGTGGTGTGGAGATCTTTCTATTTGAGAGTGCAGGCTTCCAAATGATTGACAGTCTGGTGGAATCATCTCTTCTATTCATGCTTTCAGGTCTTTTTTCAATCTCTGTGGCTTCTCTAATCCAGCTCAAACACACCCCAACCAGGCACCCAGATGAAACCTAGCTTCCTAACAAATGATAGCCATCCTTTTACTCAGAGCCAAGCTGCACTAAAAGCCTCCAATACAGGAACACAATATTGCCAGCCAATCAGGACACAAAAAAAGCCACAAAACAGACAGAAGATATTAGAAACACAAACCAAGCAGAACACAGCAAACTCAAAGACCAATAAACATAGACTAAGACTCCCAGCCAATCAGGATGAAGAAAAAAAACCATTCTGGCACAGCATAGGCCAGCCTCAAATTTAAAACTGAAACGGCTGTGGTAGCCTGACTCACAGACGAACACAATACAGAAGCCTGATGATGGCAGATGAGATTCTGCCAAAACATTTCCAACTTTAAAAGCACAACTACAATGACGCTGAACAGCATACATACATACATATATGTGTGTGTGTGTGTGTGTGTGTTGAAAGACAATCTTTCCATTTATTTCTGATGGGTAGAACTTTTCCTTTTAGCTGAGATATAATCCTCTATTCATTTCGATTCCTTGCAAATAACTCCTTTCACACTTATATTGTTTTCCTGTAGTTAAGAATGAAATTAAGGAATCACATTTGTCACACCATTTCAGAAGAGTGAAGAATAATTGCCCAGGTGACAGTAGTTCTCTGCCACACTAGTAATTATGTCTTTCAGTGATAGCACCTTTTTTCCCACGAATCAGATCCACCATATTCCCTGGAAGGCAGATGTTAATCAGCTATTAGATGCAACACTTTTAGCAAACAATAAACTATTGGTTAAGCTGAACACAGAAGCATTTAAAGTGCTTTAATGGTTTTCTCTCTTTTCACTTCATGTGCATTGTTTGTAGGGAAGGATGGAACTGATTATTTCTGAGGATTTTTCTGCAAGGTACTATTTTCATTTTTCAATCCTTTTGAACAATTTTGTCTGGTCATTAAAATATGATAAAAGCATCTATAAATGTGCTAAGCCACCGTTACAGCCACCAGGAGCTTTGGTTAGAATGCAGCAGTGGTTCGAATGCAGTTTTGCAGGCTAACTCTGCCTACAGCCAGGAGTCCTGATCAGCTCAAGGCTGCCTCAGTCTTCTAGCTACCATCCCTCTGAAATCATTAAAATGAGGACCCAGTCTGTTGGGGACAATATGTTGACAATATGTAAACCACTCAGAGAATGCTGTAAAGCACTATGGAGTGGTATATAAGTTTAAATGCTATTATAATTGCTATATTGTTACATTTAAGAACCCTTTGCTACACACAATAAGAAGAAAAACAAACTAATAATTTTGCAACCAGGTATTTTTCAGATAAATAGATTTAAACAGATTGTCAGTATCTGGGGTTAACATGAAGCATTCTAAACAATGTTTACAAGCAGTAATCCTGAATAGGGATGATGAAAGATATCTATCTTTCATAGGAGAAAAGATTAGAAATCTCCTCACACTCTCACTCCACAAAAAAAAAAAAAATCCCACAATTCACAAAGCAATCACTAATGCTGATAAGGTGATATAAAGCTGAAAAGAAGAGCTTGTGCTTTGATTTAAGTTCTTACAGCAGGGTGGCCTCTTCACTCTGCAAGGCAAAAAGGAGCTTCACCATGTTGCTTCATCTTGATTTGCTTCACAGCCTCTCTTGATCTTTTTATCTCAGATGTTGAGGGGAACTTTCTTTTGCCAAATGGGCCAAAGTATTTCAAAGCTTCAGGAAAAACTGCTGGATAGACAAAATAAAAATTAAAGGCAGATGACCTGGGACCAGGTTCAAACTGAAGATCTCCCAGGCTAGGCAGTTCTGGTGAATACTGAATGCCATGGGATACACTGAAGCATCCCAGAATAGAAGTACTTTGACAACACTGGGGAAAAGGCAAGGAGGATGTTTCTCTCACAGTAATGATCTGAAGCTATTCAAAGGCACAGGAATTGCTTCACCATCACAAATTGTGCTAATTCTTTGCTTTACTGAAGTGAATTTAAATAATTTTATGCAGATTGATATGCTTGTCTCCAAGATAATAGGATAAAATAGAATTCTCATCAGATCCATCCTATCTCTTTTCATTAGATGGTGTAAATTTGCCACCTCTTTTGCAAAACAAAAATAAACTTCAGATTTGAGTGAGGTCTTTCAATGGAAACCCATGGAATCATTTTTAGAGAGTAATGAAGGGAATGCCACAGATACTTTACCTATTGTCACCATTTTCATCACTGTCAACTCTGAGAATTGCACCTGTTTCACCCCAAGAGTGTCTTTGCTGCTAACTGCTGTGCAGTCTCGTGAACTGACCAGATGTCCTTCTACCTGACTATTTGGGAAGTGTAAAAATTGATCTTCCAGTTAGTAATCACTCTCCTGCCCTTTCTTTCCATTTCTATTTGCTTTGCATCAAAACACAGTAAGGAACCACTTCTGAGTTTCACTGATGAGGGAACAAGGGCAAGGTACTTCCACATGGGAGAAAAGTGAAATCTGAGAAGCTATGGCCTGGCTTTTCTAGACAATGGAGAACTCTCCTCTGACATTCCAGAAGAAATAGTCCAGTATTGCCTTTGCAAGCTTTTCTCTGGAACTGCAGCTGAGCTGGAAATGAATGACTTAAATGCAGAAAATGTCTCAGGTCCAATGGCATGGTGTTGTGTGAATAGAGAGACACATTGATATGCATGTGTGGGATGGAGTCTATATAAAAGCTAGATAGGGAAAACAGATCATCTACAAGATCTCATTAACGCAAATAAAGAGGACAAAAGAGAGGGAATGGAAGCAATGCTAGAGTCATGCAGAGACTCTATGTGGAAATTTCCTCAGTCTCACATTTTCCAATGTTTTGTTTTTAAAAATAGTTTGTAAAACTTATTCATTCATTTTTGTGAACATTTCTCCTACCATGAATTTTAGTATTTAATTTTGCATAATATCTGCATTTTTACAAGCACATTTTCAGAAATAACTCATTTTAACATTCACTAATACTTTTCCATATACTTCCCCAGTTATTTTAAACATGACCACATGAATTTTCATTCAACCATGAATCTTAAACAAAAAAAAAAAAGGTACAGAAAATCACTATATTTTAATCAACAGCATACAGCACATTCATCTACGTTAGTCTTTTGTGTGCGCTTGTATACAGCCTCTGGAACTTGTCTAAAAGTTCATGCTAAGCATTAAATTTTAATATAATGTAACTGGAAATTATTAACTGTATGTGGAGCTACACTAACAATATTTGAAGGTTTTAAATATATTCTATAAAATGAATATTAAATTAATAATAAATGTGAAACATTTAGCATACATCATTGCTCATTTGTGGCAGAAAGAAAAAGGAAGGAAGGAAAGAAGGAAGGAAGGATAAAGAAAGTATAAAAACTGAATTGACTTGCCATCTTTCTCCAAGCATATAATAATAGTTCTATTTATACAGCTCTAAAAAGAGAGACCATTTCTAATGTTTTAACAATCTCTACATATCTAATCAGAAGTTTAGCATGGGATTTTTTCCAAATAAGAATTCACAAGGATGCAACTTCTTCCTTCCTTCTGTAACTGAGATAAAGCTATTTATTTCAAATGAATGTTCTGTTTTCAATTAATCCTTCAAATCCATGGACATCTTTCTCAAAGTAGCGTGACATTAGGGATTATAGATGTGGATGTGACATTTTCATAACTCCATTGCAAGTGGTAACATTTTTCCCCTGCTCTGAAACCAATTATTGTGACAAAGCAAATTGGTACTATTTAGGTTAAGAAGAAATATCTCATGGAAAAGATTAAAATATGATAAAGTATTCTCAAATTTGTACAAATTTGGAAAGAATAAAGTGCGAGTGGAAAATTAAACAAGCTTCAAATAGAAGGAATATGTTCATAAATGCAACAAAACAAGCAGAATGGTTGAAATTAGACTGAAATTCTTGTATATTTTTTTCACTAAATATGATTCAAATATAGGACATTTCTATCTTTTATAAATGCACACCGATAGAAGTTTGAGTGGTTTATAAGTCATCTAATAACAAACTCCACTGGGTTCCATAAGATTTAGTCCCAAGATGCAACCTGAACAGCATACAGAACATGCAACTCTCAGTAAAAGGTATACAAAATTAGAAACAGACTCTCATTTGTATTCCTTAGTACAGCTACCAGGTTGAACTAGATAAAAACTGGATACTTGCAATATTATTTTAGATTAAAATAAAAGATGAATTGCATACCATAAATGTGAAAACTTATCTACCATACACTGGAGATGATGAAAATCATTCACAGTCATACTCCTTGAATTCTGTGCATTATTATATCAGCAGCACAGATTTATTGACTTCTTATCCCAGAGTGTTTTTAATTTTTCTTTCTGAGTTATGAGTTCAGTGCTTTTGCAAACTGAATATATACAGTTCTGGTATATTAATGAAACCTCAGCAGAGAAACTTTTATTCTCTGAGCACCATCTTAGAGTACATTAAAGATCCCCATTAAAATTCAAGGGGTTTTTTTGTTAAAAGTTTTTTTAACAAAAAAAAAAATTAAATACATCTTTGTGAGAACAGAGTGCTTCCAGTTGTTTTACATTTTAAATCAATCATATCCATAAAAAACCCAAGGTTTTTTCCCTACTCCTCTATCAGCAAAATATTTTGCTAACAAAATATTTACAGTAAGAGATTGGCAATGACAGGAACAGAATACCCCAGTGAAAAATATGGGTCAACAGCTGAATATAAAAAATTAGAGCCATTTATTGGACCACAATATATGTGTAGATTCCCAATATTTTTATGTAATATATAACACAATTTAAAATGGAAAAAGATGAAAAGTGGATGATTTGTAACTTCTGAAGTCCAGCTGTCTTACACTTGAGAAATACAGGAAAGAAAGAGTTTTTCTTTTGGATCTCAATTTCTTCCTCTGTAGATCCTGATAATGATTTTAGGTGAAAATGAGCCATACCAACCATAAGGTTAAGATTTGTTATGGCCAAACGTTGCATAATCAGATTTCTCCCTAGCTCAAAACTTGGCCCTGGACTTAAAGTTGGCAGGCAGCAAGACTGGCCTAGTATGAAGTGATAGAAATGGAATCAAGAAGCACAGCTGCGCTCATAATTATATGAACATAATTATCCAAATAGGTCAGATAATGGATAGCTTTAAAATGTGAGTAGTTAAAATGTTCAGTGAGTTAACATTTTAATGGCACTTGTACGCTGATTCCCAGAACTTTCCCAAATACAAGAATTGGTGAGGCAGGATTATTGAGAAGTTTGTAGCCATTGTATCTGGAACATCCAGCTGGTTGAACTCTGCAGCAAATTCTAACTTACCTCTTACCTCATCATTGGAACAGTTGGCAAACAATGCTGGAGGTATAGAAATATACAACACCATCCTCTATCAATCCTTTTATCATTCTGAAAGCAACCATGAAATGCATTTTCTTGTTTCAGTCCAAAAGTACATTTTTCTTCCCATGTCAGCTTAACAGGGGGCAGAGCAAGACCATCTCTTCAACAAAGTGAGTAATTTGCATTCATTCTAGTACTGTTAGGAATATGAGTCTCCTAACAGGTATTTGGGTTAGAAATATATAAACCAGGATAAACATTTTAGTACTATCTCTTTAAGGGAATGCAAGAGCATGCAATTGGGTGTGGTTTTTCAAAGGGCCATAAGATGGAGCCAGAAACCTGGGTTGTTTTAGTCTGAGTCTCAGAAGAGAGTGTATCTTTATTTCCTTCTGTTGGAAAGTATTGCTATTGCTCCATTTTTCCTACTTGACTGATATTACTGGATTTAATGTAAGTCTGATACTTAACTGTTTTTGACACTGGACTTTGTTACTGGAATATCCCTGGATTGAAAAACTGACTGATTAACCTGTGAATGACTTTTGGACTGCTTATTTTGGACTTTGCTTAAACCTTTCTGGAAGTAAAAACCTTAATTAACTGTGCAGTGTATCTGTGTACTGTGTGTGTATTATTCCAACACTACCCTCAGAACATGTCCCTGTATGCGCTCATCCTCCTAACGGGGAATTACCTCAACAAGTTCCTTTTACATCTCTCCTGCTATCCCCATTGCTATAATAGAGGAATCAGGAAAGTTTCTAACATGTAACCCAGGCTGTTTTAAAAGGCAATAGGGATCTGTTTTACTTTAAATTACTTTTTTCTTTCTTTCTGAGCTTTCTTTTCCACTGCCATTACTTATTTGTTGTTTCTAGTAGTCCAGTTTCATTGTGTCACCAATTTTCCAATCACCTGAGGTAGAATGCTTTTACCATCAGCTTTCAAGTAATCCAACTAACCCATTGGCAGTTTGAAAACTCTGACAAATTATCTCCACTTTTGATTGTTTAAACTTATAAATATAAATTTAAATTCACATTTGCATGTGTGTATGTGTGAATCTCAGGTTAAGAACAGATAGATTTTAATGGAGAAATCTGGTCACTAACTTGATCTCCCTTTCTATCCCTCCTCCCTCCCCACATATAAAAAGCACATAAAATGTATAAAAATTATAATGAAAGCATATAAATATTACATAAATATGAAGCATGGGTTCAATGAAAAGTATGGTAATACTTCCACTTCCATAACTTTAGCTTAAATAGGAATAATCCAAGAAACAAAAAAACTGATCCTTGAAAAAGGGTTTTTCTGTCACCTGCATTTACCTCTCCATGTAATCACTATCATTTGCCAAATACAGGCAAGTTTATTAAATCCATCACAAAAGAACTTTATATTTTGACTCTTCAACCAAGTCCTGGTCGTCTTTTGCAGCACTTCGAGTTAAACATATATTCTTTCCATTTTGGAAAAAGGTAGAAGTGGCATAGATCCTAGACAGTGATCATAGATCTAGACAGTGTAGTGGATGGGGTAAGACAATGAAATCCAAGTTCTCAACTATTTCTTGGATGGTTTAAAGACACAAAATTTACATTGTCATGTTGGTGCAACATTTCAATTTGCTTCTCAATTCTGCCCAATTATTGTTTCAAAGTATTGAGTATTATAAGTAGCTTGTGTTTCATCAGCAATCATGAAGTTATGAAGAAATCCCTTCACTTCATGTTCATAACATGATAACAATTGTTGGCAAATTTCATCTCTGCCAACAGCATGCGAGGAACCTGTTTTGCATAAACCTTCTGATATTGAAAAACATCAATAATATGACCCATACAATCCTGTGAAATGCTAATGCTGACAGCAATTTCCCTCTGAGAGATCCATTGATTGTCCCTGATCAATTCATCAACCTTTCTCATATAAAAATGATTGGTAGTTGTCACAACTCGCCCACATCATTCTTCATTATATGAATCTGTTCTTTTGGTTCGTCACCTTTAAATTTTTGGCCCAATTATGCATATTATTTACATCAATACTGTCATAACAATATAAATTTGGCATTGAGTTTCAATTGGGTCCTTCAGTAGTCAAAAAATTCAATTACAGTGCATTTCTTAAAGCTTTCGGATGAATACTCAGATAAGCAATAATAAACAACAATAAGCAACCTTTTTTCAAGGCAACTTCCCATCAATTGAAAGAACAGATACTAAAAAACAAAGTTTCTAGCTTGTCAGTACTGCCATCTGTTGATGACTTCTAAATAGAGCATTATTTTTCATTCAGTCCATACGTGTGTACGTGCACATGTGTGTACATGTGTACATGCAAATGTTAAAGAAGCTAGAATGCAGAAATAAGCTATGGTTGATAAATGATAAGGAAACAATCAAGGCTTTCTTTGATGTTCAAAATGAAAGAAAGACAACACAATTTCTGCAAAAGGAAACAGGCAAAAAAGAGCTTTCAATTCTGATTTTGGTTCATCTTTTTCTGACAAAAGAATATGTCTTCCCTCAGGAAATTGTGGAGAGCAGAGTAAAAGAGCATGTGGTGGCTTAAAGAAACTATTTCCTGCATTAAAGCTCCAGAGGAACATAAATTTCATTGCAGAATATGAAAGGACATGCTGACAGCCCAGCCTAAGATGTGTATATTGTCTTTGGATGGTCATTGGATAGAGGGGTGGCTTTTGTCTACTTCTCAAAGAGGAGCAATGAAATTCCAGCAGGCTACCGACCAAACTGACAATACTATGAAGCTTCTACAACAAATCACAGAGCACAAGTTGCAAACAATATATTTCTTTCCCCAATTCAGATGGCCAAGAAAAAGACTTGTCAACTAAACTTATCTCTCTTCCTTCCTTCCTTCCTTCCTTCCTTCCTTCCTTCCTTCCTTCCTTCCTTCCTTCCTTCCTTCCTTCCTTCCTTTTTTGGTGTGTGTGTCCAAAACAGATAAGAAGGATAAAGGTTTTTGAGACATAAAATACACATTAATTTCAACAAAGATTCTGACAAAGCATTTCATGACATTCCAATTTATATTTTACTGAATTGAACTTGAGAGGGAGCATGATAATTAAATCAATACCCAATTAACTCAAAAAATATACTAAAAATGTGTAATTTCCTTACATATCGTAATTCTGCCTTCTGCTGGATATCAAGTAGAGTGTCATAATAGAATATAGAATCTAGGATGGAATAACCTCTAATGCTTTTGATTTCCGCACGCATTGGGGTAGTATGATACTGGACTCTAGAAAGACTCTTTGGGGATGTGTTAGGACATGTTACATTCCTCCCACTGCATTTCTTTTGTGTTTATGGTTCACTTTCTTTTACTATTATTTACTTTCCTTTAAATTTGTACTATTTTTACTTTGTAAAAACTTCTTTAATAAAAATTAATTAAAAAAGGACACACAAATATAAGAGGCGAGGTACTTACTTAATAATAGGTTTGCTCTAGGATCATGGTTCCTCTGTTCCAGCCCTTATCTTTGGAATGGACTCTGCAAAATTGAGGGTCCTAAAATCTTCATTATTTTTAAAAATATATTAAATTACATATTTTTTCAGGCTCTAAGCAATGTATTTAACTATTAATATTAATTATAAAATCTACTTATTTTATTTTCATTTCAGTTATCCTATCACTGCCAATAAAATCCACTTTATTGTTCAACATCATCATCCAAACAGAATCTTAGATGATTCAGTATGGTTTTCTCTCTCCAACTGGTCTGCTGGGATTTTCATCTAGATGTGTTCCCATTGCCTTAAATTAAATCTGGACAAGAGTGAACTTATTGATTTTCGCGCTGAGGGTTCTACTTTTTCTTATCCTCTTGCTTTTTTTTTTTTTAAGGTTAACAATTGCTGGTATTTCCAGGGGTATGAAATTTGGGATTTATTAATGATGAAAATTTAATTGATAAAACTACAAGAATCTATAACTTTCACCTTCAGAATAGCTATTGAGGTGGTTAAGCAGTTGCTATTGAGGTGGCTAAGCAGTTCATACCTAGTGATGTTTCAGTGAATTATTACAGCACTTTGATGACTGGTCTTCCTGATCCTATTTTCTGCCCTTTGATTTAGGTCCAGAATAGTGATTTACACATGGTCCTGAGTCTTTCCTTATTCATCTCTCTTTCTTCTTCCCATTGGTTCTTACAGTGACTGAGTCTCTGGCAATGTTAGAAGTTTAAATCTGTTAGTGCTTTCAAATTAGGTGTACAGGAATGCCAGAGGGATTAGAATATAGTGCCTGCTTTCTAATATATATTTCTCTGTGTGACTCATTTCCTTCATATCAGTATGGTCATCTCATGCTTGAGAGTTTTCTCACTTCTAGATCTTAATTTTTAGAATCAGTTCTCCATTGAAATATGTTTTGCGACTGATCTCTTGAAGTTTGAAAACTCTCTTAAATGATTGTTTTTTTCAGGGCCCATATGAAGCTGGAAGAATGTTTCTTTTCAGAAACAGTACTAGATTGAAATTATGATAGTACCGAGATTTTCCCCCTCCCCCATTCAATTGTATCTGATTTTTAGAGACTGCCTGAACAAATCCCTGCAGTTGCAAAGGTTAAATTCACTATTAGGTGGTGGTGGTGGTGATGATGGTTTTGGTGTCTTCAAGTCAACCTTGACTCCTAGCAACTCCCTAGACAAGGTTCTAAGTTTTCAAACCCTTCAGTGATTTGCCATTGCCTGGTTCCAAGGGCTGAAAGAAGGTGGCTGACCTAAGATCACCCAACTGGCTTTGTATCTAATGTAGGACTAGTCTTTCAGGCTTTTAGCTGATTCCTTAAATGGCTACAGCAACTGGCACTCTTTATTATAGTCACGGTTGAAAATCACGCTTATGTTGTGATAGTAGTTTTACTGTTTGAAATTTCTTATGTATAAGTGTATACTACATCAAAATATTCTGCCCATTCAAATTTCATCTGTTTTTTATGTTTCAACTTTAAAAAGTTTTTTTTTATTCTAACACAACAAAGAGATGTTAATAGCTGGTGGTATAATAAACAAATAAATGAAAATATCATCTTGGAATGGTAGATGATTACAAATCAAGAATGAGTCAACAGTGTGATCTGGATGAAAAACAGTGTGATCTGGATGAAAAAATGTTAGGCTGAGCTGAGCATGATTAGTGTCTGAATCATGGTTAGTAATGCCACTTTATCCTGTATTGTCACATTAGGTCTCCAGTTCTGTATCCAGCCATACTTTAAGGCTACCTTTAACATACTTTAAGACAAACTGAATGTGATTCAGAGAAGTCAAAGCAGATGATCAAAAGATTAAAAGCTAAGCTCTGTGATGTGAAAAGAGCATAAAGCATCCAGGAATGTTTAGCCTTGAGAAGAGAAGACTGTCGGGGCACATGATAGCACACTTTAACTACTTGAAGGGATGTCAGGCAGAAAAAGGTCAAGACTTGTTCTTTATTACTCCAGAGAGCAAGACATGGAATAATGGATTTAGGCCATCAGATTTAGACTGAATTTTAAGGAAGAGGAACAATCAATACAGTTGCTGAGAGATATATCCCTTTATGGAAAGTGTTCTAGTACTAGCTAAATAGCCATATGTCAGGGCTGCTTCAGTCTGAGTTTTTGCCTTGAGCAAGGACAAAATGGCTTTAAATTTCAATTTCTATCAGCTTTCAGAATGATAGAAGTATCAATTTCTAATATTATGAATGTTTCCCCAAAGATTGCAGATATTGCTGCCCTTTATTGGACATCATGACTTTTATTTATTTGGATGTACATTCCCATATAAAAAAGTCTGTTGCCATGATGATGGGAATTTACTCCTTTTTCCACTCCCCCATTTTCTTTCACTTCTCAGTTAAGAGCTTCAGTCACTATGGGAAGCTCAGATATGATGAAGTTTGCTTTGTTATTCTTACTAGGTATAAACACAGAAAGAAGGAAGTGGCTCATCCTGTAAAGCAATTGTAATCCACATATAAAATAAAATTCTTAGAAACCCAAAGACTGCATTGAAATTCATACATTATTAATGTTAAAGGTTTAGAACAGGGCGGGGAGGAGAAGCTGCCATGAATTTCACTGGAAACAACTTGTACATTTCACAATAGTGCAAATACAAACACGCAACAAAACCTAGCACCATTTGTCATTGCCTGATCAAATATCCACATGCCTACAGAAAAAGTGTCTGAAAAAGATGTTCCCCTGAAACTTATGTATGAATGCTAAAATACATCATAGACATTTATGAAAATTGAAATTGGGTGATTTGTTTTTTTAAATGAAATATTTAAATTTATAATAAATACACTGCTCAAAAAAATAAAGGGAACACAAAAATAAGACATCCTAGATCTGAATGAATGAAATATTCTTATTAAAAACTTTGTTCATTACATAGTTGAATGTGCTGACAACAAAATCACACAAAAATTATCAATGGAAATCAGATTTAGCAACCCATGGAGGTCTGGATTTGGAGTTACACTCAAAATTAAAGTGGAAAAAAACACCACAGGCTGATCCAACTTTGATGTAATGTCCTTAAAACAAATCAAAATGAGGCTCAGTAGTGTGTGTGGTCTCCACGTGCCTGTATGACCTCCCTACAATGCCTGGGCATGCTCTTGATGAGGTGGGGATGTCTTGCTAACTGCCTATGCTTTCCACCTGTTGTCTATTCCATTTGCACAACAGCATGTGAAATTGATTGTCAGTCAGTGTTGCTACCTAAGTGAACAGCTTGATTTCACAGAAGTGTGATTGACTTGGAGTTACATTGTGTTGTTTAAGTGTTCCCTTTATTTTTTTGAGCAGCGTATATATTTGAAACACTGCAAATAGAAATGGTTAGCATTCATTATTAATTAAACCACAGTAAGAATGGGCGGAGACAGATTGAAATACTACCTAGCTGTTCCATTCCGTGAGCCTGCCATGATTGTTAGCAATATATGTATTCAAAGCAGCCTCAGCATTCTTGAAGAAAGCACTTCTTCACTAGTAAGGAGTTAACCTTGCTTCTATTTCTTTCAGTTCTGTATCATCATGAATCATAAACAAGCTCATAACAAACTTTCCAGGACATTTCAGCCTAACAGCCACAGTCTTATTGCCAATATTCAGTAATGTGATAAGGGAAAACAGCAGCATTACTCAATATTTTTAGTGCCCATTCTTTGTACTTGCTGATGAGTCCCCAAGGAGCTGTGATGCCTAGTTTCAATGAATATTAAAGTATCTTTAGAGATATACATTAAAGTATCTGAGAGACTCTGTGAATATCATTTGGAACCTTTGCAATTTCTGGGTCCTACATGAATTCCAGCTAATCCTATTTGGCAAGATGGAGCCATCAGATAGCTTAGAAATAATAGTTGTTTTAGAGACAAGCTGCAGGTCTCTGAGATAGAATGTGAATGTAAAATATTGCAGCATAAGCACTTAGGAACAAAAAAACATGTTGATTGTTCCTGTTTCAGATCCTTCATGAGATGAACATTATCTGTACTGAAGCAGCTGAGCCGGCATTTGGCTTAAGCTTTCTGTCTTCCCCTCAATATTTATATCACTACAATATAACAGCACTTTGAACACTCTGCTAAATAGGCTATATGTGATTACACTTCTGCATTAGTTATATTTTGGAAGAACTACTTATTACTGTAATATCCACAGACTCAGTAGATGATAAAAAGCTGATGCTGTACACATTCATTTTTGTGGCTGTTCCTGTTCCATTATTAATAAAGCAGACTATACACATTTACTCCTTTATCTGGTGCTTCACAGCTGAGCTTGGGCTTACTTAATTGCTGAAATGGGAGTAGAAGATAAGTATCATGTTTTTATTCAGGCTCGATTCTATGGCAACTGATAAAGAGAGGTATGGTGGAGCAGCAGGGATCATCCAGTGCCAATCCTAAACATGAGTAGTTAAAATACCATAGAGTTGAGTACAAAGAGCTACAAAAGGCAAATGTAGCATGACAATAAAAATGCAGCTGCAACAACACTTTGTTGTTTAGTTGTTCTTCTTACTAATACAGACACAAAAAATGCCAGCTATCACTCTGTTGTTTAGTATTCAGCCAATGTCAAGAGAGTGAGGGCAATGAAATATATTCTTTGATGATGTGCAGTGTGTTACATTATGCTGTACAGCAGCTTCTTCCAGCCTGGTAAATGGGTGTCTCCCTGACTTCATTACCACAGTAAGAGACTATCATATTTACCAATCAGATCATGAAATCCGTAGAGGAGGTGGTGTTGCTATCTTCTATAAAAAGTCCCTACATCAAGAAAACATCCAAGTTACCCAGGAGCTTGCTATTGCTGAGGCCATCATCTGTGAACTGTCCTTAAATTTCACATTTCGGTTCTTACTATGTTACAGAGCACCTGATTGTGACATTGAACATGCAAACATGCTAAATACACTAGTAACATGGTTAGCATCCTGCCCACATGCTTTTATCTTTCTTGATGACTTCAATCTACCTCATATTAACTGGACCCTTAACTAATGTACAACTGAACCCACTCATGCAACCTTCTACAATGCAGTAACAAATCTGGGACTAGAACAACTAGTAACCAACAACACTAGACTTAACAACTGCCTCGATCTGACCTTCTGTAATAGTTTGAATTTAATTTATGGAATACAAACTAAAGAACCCTTTTTCAACAGTGACCACAACATGATTGACTTTTGTCTCAACATACATCCACACAAAAATCATCACAATGATGGAATCCCCAATTATTACTTCAAAAAAGGCAACTATGAACTTATAAACAGCGATCTCTCATCCCTTGATTGGCAATTTCTATTCACTGGATGCAATACTGTTGAAGACCATTACAACATATTTTTACTTCAAAAGAGTCAAAAGAGTCATCAAACTATATGTACCATGAAAACAACTCCCAAAACCAGAAAAAACAAATTACCCAAAACAATAAGGAAGCTTCAATCCAAAAAGAAATCACTTTGGCAGAAAAACAAATCTGATCACGTTGCCAACTTCAAAAGCCAATAAAAAAATTTATGCTACCAGATAAAAACTGAATGCACCAATTATCACATAAAACAAGAAGAAAACCTTCTATGCACCAATTCCATCCGTACTTTCTACAATTTTGTAAACAACAAACTGAAAGACTCAAGGTCCATCCCAGCCCTGAAAGGACCTAATGGTAAAGATTGCAACAAAGACAACATTAAAGCCAACATCTTTAACACATTCTTTGGCTCAGTATTTGTAAACAGCAATGGATCATGCCCAGTATTTCCAAGCTGAACCATAGAAAACTACAATGTTCTAATACATATCGATTTTACAGAAGACAGTGTTAAAAAAGCATTATGCAATCTAAAACCATCTCTATCTATTGGACCAGACGGAATATGTGCTTACTTCTTTAAAAAGTTACTCACTGCCATAGCTGAACCTCTAAGCCTAATTTTTGAAAAATCTTTCAGGATCAGCTCCTTGCCAAAACTATGGTCACAAGTCACAGTCATCTCCATCTTCAAAAAGGGAAACCCCAGCCTAGTTGAACTGGGGCAGTTCAGACCAATTACAGACCAATCACTTTATGCTGCGTCTCCTGTAAAGTCATGGAATCAATTATTAACCAATCCATCTTCCTCCACTTAGAAACAAATAACCTACAAATTGAATAAACAATTTGGTTTTAGGAAAAAACTATCATGTAATCTGTAATTCTTACACTGCAAAAACATAGGGACTACACAACTCGATCAGGGCAAAGCAATAGTCGCAATCTAGATAGACTTCTGTAAAGCTTTTGATTCAGTGGTACACGACAAACTACTCCTTAAATAAAAATCTTACAGTATCCCTGGACACCTGCAGAACTGGATAGAAGCATTCCTGTCAAACAGAGAACAAATGGTCAAAATTGGAAGCGTGGTAACAAATTCTGTACCTGTCAACAGTGGTGTCCCCCAAGGCAATGTTCTAGGACCAACTCTCTTCATACTCTACATAAATGACTTCTGTGATCATATCAAGAGCAACTGTGTTCTCTTCACTGAAGATATAAAGCTATTCAACACCACAGACAATTCTGCTACCCTTCAAAAAGACCTTGACTATGTATCAGAATGGTCAAACAAATGGCAACTTCAAATCTCAACAAATAAATGCTCTGTCAAGGATCTTGGCGTACTCATCTCTAATGATCTCAGTGCTAGAGCCCACTGTAGCTACATAGCCAAAAAGGCGTTAAGAGTTGTTAACCTAATCTTTCATAGCTTTTTCTCTGGTAATATCACACTAATAACTAGAGCATACAAAACATTTGCGAGACCAATATCGAATACAGCTCATCAGTGTGGAACCCACATTACGTATCTGATATTAACACATATCTGATATTTTTATGGAGAAAGTCCATAAATATTTCACAAGAACAGTTCTCCACTCCTGTACTCGTTGCAGAATACCTTATGCCACCAAACTTGAAATTCTAGACCTAGAAAACCGAGAACTACGCCGCCTTCTGTCCAATCTAAGTATAGTATATAAAATCATACATTGCAATGTCCTACCTGTCAATGAATACTTCAGCTTCAACCATAACAACACAAGAGCAAATAATAGATACAAACTCAAGGTTAATCGCACCAAACTTGATTGCAGGAAATACAACTTCAGCAACAGAGTGGTCAATGTCTGGAATACTCTTCCTGACTGTGGTTTTTTCCTTAAACCTCAAAAACCTTAACCTTAGACTGTCTAAAATTGACCTCTCCCCTTTCCTAACAGGTCTGTAAGGGGTGTACATAAGCGCACCAACGTGCCTACCATCCCTGTCCTATTGTTTCTTTTACATATATATTTTTATTTTTCTTATATATATCCATGTATTCATAACTATGTTTTTACTTATACTTATTATCTTGTAACCAGTTGACAAATTTAAAAAAAAAATTAGCCATATTGGGTGGGAATTCTGAGTGATGAACTTCAGAACAGTGAGAGAGCAAAGCTGTTGGAAATTGCTTTCTAGTAATTACAAATTCACATCTACTCCCATCCAACAATAGTGAGAAAGGGAGAGCCACAGTTCCCATTAGCCAATTCTATTCCATGACAACCTGTTGTGAAATAAGCAATTCAAATAGTTAATAGTCTTATCTTGTCTGCTTTATATCTGAGTTTAACCATTACAGATTCGTTATCAGTGCTGCACAAATATATCTGAATTGGGTACAGATAGTCCTCCTCAACTTACAATGACCGTTCAAAGTAACAACGGCACAGAGAAAAGTGACTTATCACCATTTTTCACATGATCATTGTGGCATCCCAGTGATCAAAATTTCAGCGCTTGGTAACTGTCTCATGTTTATGATAGTTGCAGTGTCCTAGGGCATGTGATCACCTTTTGAAACCTTCTGATGAGCAAAATCAATGAACAAGCCAGATTCACTTAATGTCTATGGAGATTCTCAGTCATCCAGATAATGATTGTCCCAAAGGTGTTTTTCAAGAGGCAACTGGACTTTCTGGTTTTTCTTTGAAGACATTTCACTTCTCATCCAAGAAGCTTCTTAGCTCACAATTCAGATTTACTTTATAACATGTTACTAATTTAACTATTGTAATTATTCACTTAACAACTGTGGCAAGAAAGGTTGTGAGAAGGGACAAAACTCATTCAGAAAATGTCTTGTTTAGTAACATAAATTTTGGGTTCAATTGCAGTCATAAATTGAGGACTATCTGTATCCTGCAGGTAAACACCTAAGATTGTACTGTCAAAAAGTTATATTAAAAAAAATCAGAAATTTGTCTAGGTGTTGTTGAAATATGGTATCAAATCATCAACTCTGTGATGCTTTCTGGATTATACTTATCAAAATGAATTGAAGGGGCCGTAAATGAAATAAGGCTCATTTATCATATTTTGGGAAAAAATGAAATCATTTGCACTGCCCCCTAGAACGTGAAATTCTAGTACAGTTCATTAAATCAAGAGCTTAAAATTACTGCATTGCAGTACTGGCTATTAAGCACAGCCAATAAGAAAGAATATTGAAAGTGCAACTGAAAGTTGTAATTTGTAATATCTGATAGTTCACAAGTTCTCCATCCCTGATTTAAAAGTCAGTTCCCAAATTTGTTACATTATTTGTGTTCCGTCCGGAAAAAAGCGTAGGAGACCGGGTTCCAAACAACAACTCTTTATTTCAAACCACTAGGTAAAGAAACGGAACATAGCCCAAGCCATGGCAGCCCTTTATATAGTGACTAGCCTGCCTGCTTGTGGCCAATGACAGTTATTTAACTCTTCCCGCCGTTTGGTGGCTTCCCGGGTTGGTTCCTAGCGAACCAATCCGTAAGTAGCCTTTTCGGCCAATCAGAATGAAGTATACTTGGAACCTACCAAGTTCCATACTAAGCTTTCTGTTCCCTGTGGCCCCAAGTCCAAACAGTTTTTTAATCTAGTAGTCAATGTAGGAGTTCTGCTATTGTCACCTTATGGGGCAGGAACACATTGTAAAAGTTTTTGAGGCCTAGGAACGCCTGAAGATCGGTTTTGATTCTTGGTTTGGAAGCGTCTTTGATAACCTTTACCTTCTTTTCAGTGGGTGAATGCCTTGCTCATCGATTAAATAGCCCAAGAATTCAACCCGGTTAGTGGCCAGTTCACATTTCCCCTTCTTGACTTTTAGGCCTGATTTTCTAAAGCGAGTTAACACTTCTCTTAGCCTGGTCTCTAGCTGGTTGCCGTTTTTTGCTGAGACCAGTACATCATCGAAGTATGGGATGACACCTTTGATTCTGTTTAGTAGGCATTCCATGAGGCTTTGGAAAACGCCTGGGGCAGCGCTAACACCGAATTGGAGGCGGTTACATTTGAATGCCCCTCTATGCGTTACTATCCTTTGTGCCTCTGCTGTTATTGGATCAACGGGTAGTTGCTGATAAGCTTGTGCTAGATCGAGTTTTGCAAATATTTTTCCTCCCCTAGTGAGTGCAATAAATGTTGCACTACTGGCATTGGGTATGCGCTTTGTTGGAGCGCGTGGTTCAGGGTTGCCTTATAGTCCCCACAGATGCGCACTGACCTATCTGGCTTTACCAGTGTTACAATAGGGGTTTCCCACTTGGCATGGTCGACTGGTTCTAAAACCCCTTGCACTATTAATTTATTCAGCTGTTCGTCAATTTTTGGTTTAAGCATGAATGGAACATGTCTGGCCTTTAAGCGAATGGGGGCTATTTTCGGGTCTAGGCTAAATGAAATTGGGCTCCCCTGGTACTTGCCTAGAGTCCTGTCTAATACATCTTGGAATTCATGGAGTAGTTTCTCCTCCCAGTTGGTAGTTGTTAGGGATAACATTGTTCACCCTAACTGTTTTAGGTGAAATACTA